>RDEW01000154.1:19066-34100 GCA_011109175.1 Dicyema japonicum
ATCTGAAGAAGGAAGAGAAATTTTCAACCAATTGACCATATAGCACCACATAGCGCCTCACGGACGTATGCATATGAAACTTCCAAAGTTCTAGATTGTATCTGAGGTTATAAAATATTAATGAGGACCATAAAGACCGTGATGATCCGAAGTAGTGTAGAAACTATCAGGATTATCCAAGTGCGGTATTTATTCTTAGAATTCGGCACATCAAAACACACCAAATTTTATTTCCATGACAACGACTATGGAATCGACTGAGGCGTTTCAGTTCAACTGATGCCTTGGTCAAAAATCTCACGTCTCAAACTTAAAAGTATTCATATTTCCCCCAGAATGCCAAATCTAATCTCACTTTCTCCAGAGACTTCCGAGAACGTTCTAGCCGTCTATTTCCCTTGTTTTCGAAAGGTAATATATTTAAATAGCTATGGCCTTCAATCTTTTCCTGTTATTATTTAGTATGGTATATGCTATTTTATTTTAATTTTTTTAATTAACAAAAGACCACGGTAAAACAAAACTAATTATCACGTGATCCCGATGCATCTAACAGAGACCTCACTCTACAATTACTCAATAAACGAACTTAATTATGCTGAGAATAAAACTACAATCGAGGAGGTCAAAAAGCAATTAAAGGCATGTAAGGCCAATGCTCCGGGCTTCGACCACGTCAACGTGCAAATGCTAACGATCGTAGGCCACACTACTCGTCTTGCAATGTCTATTCAACGCAAGTATAAATTATCGATGTATCCCAACATGGTGGAAGAAGTTTACAGTCAGAATGATTCTCAAACCTGTAAAGTCGGAGAGGGAACCTCATAATTTTAGACCGATCAGCCTTATATGCTCAATATCCAAGATTATTGACTATTCTACTTAACATCAATCCAATTTTATCCGCATTACATTTAACCAACAATCAGCTACTCTTGTCCAACATGGGGCACTAAAATATCGTATACGAATAAAAAAATCAATTCCTTCCAAGAAACAGTCACGAGGGCCTTACAAAGACTCTCATTGTTGATAATCCAACTTCGTTGAAAGAACATGTAAGAAGGACGGTGGCCTATTTGAAAACTCCAATTTTCCAAAAAGTAGATCATCCATACAGGAAGTGTATCGGCTCTTGGGAGAAACACTGAGAAAGAATAAGACGGCTGATTAAGGATACCGGAATCACCTGATTGCCAATATTCCATTATATTTTGCCGTTGATTCTTGGTTTTTTAATAAATAAATAATGGCCGACATCAAATAATAATGTCGAACTACCTTTTTAATGAAAATAACTTCAGATGATATCGGATCTTACTGTCGTCGGTTAGAATCCATAGGATTGACTTTCAGTGAAGGCTCATTCTCGTCAAATAGATCCCACCCGTAAGGGGACTCCTCCTTCTGGAACGATAAAGTTGTTGAAAGGGATCTTCCATTTTTTTGTGAACAAATCAACTCATGAAAATTATCATGAAAAATCTTCCGCCTAAGAATGAAGTGATGTCAGCGACGGAAGGAGCTGTATTGAAAATAGAAGAGGAAGGACCTACTTCTACACTTCTCTTCAAAAGCTGAAGCCTGTAATAGACTATTGGAGGATGGATTCGATCAGCACAAACAGATTTAATCCCTTCCTTGGATTAATTAGTCATGATAGTACTGTGCTTAACAAATATGAAAATCTTAAGGTTAATATATAAAATTTCAATATTAGGTTCTTTTAAGCGCAAAGCTAGTGACATAGCTTGATTGAACTAAACGTCTTAATATTTTCTAGAAAAATGACTCTATCATAAACTATTTTGCAGGGTTAATGAAATGCCTGCTAAAAACGCTTAATCCAATCTTATGAAGTGGAATCCAGCCTTGGAAAAAATAGAGATCTTAGATACTGAATCTGAGATGAAATGACATCTCAGAAGGTTCCTTTATTATTAATTTGCTTTTAAAAGAAGAGGAGCACAGAAAAAAGTGAATTTTAAATCATTCGAAAAACATTTTAATAATTCAAAACGTTAAAATGGCTTATTTCTATTGACGAATAAAAAGTATCCTTTTCCCTTGGAAGGATTGATATTCCACACTGAAACAATTACAATAAATACTTGTGGCATCAACTCCCTGATGATTATAAGGAGCCACAGTAAATAAAATGTTAAAGGCATTTCGAACAGCACGGCTGGTATTTACAGGCCGTTTATAAAAACTATGATTATATACGCTATAAGTAAGGTTCACTATTTACCATCCATCCAAAATTGTCGAAACCATGCTAGGCTTATATCCGATGCATGCCATAAATTTAACATCCGAATCCCCTCGAATGCCTATTTTCATCAAATTAACCTTCATGTTGCTATTTAGGCCAACGACTAAAGCTTCCTAAGAAGATTATAGTCACAAGAACTGTCAGAGATGTTTGACATTTCATATAAGCTGCGAGTTTGTATGTAAAATGGGAAACTGAAAGAATTGCATGAGTTTGTTTCTGATAAAACTCACTATTTTTTATTACAACGGATACTTTTTTATGTTTAATGCTTCATTGTGCAAATTGAAAACTTCACTTTCTATCCCAGCCAGTCCAACTGCTATATACTCGGTGATTTCAAATATTCTGTAGCAAGGACGATTGCCGGCTATAAATTAGCAAAGAGTCACGTTCAGGAATATCATTAGCTCCAAGAGCATCAGAAGCAATTATTACGCAATCGGAATAAATAAATGCAATAATCGCGTTACTAGTAATTTCCATTTTATGTAATTTGTTATTTTATCAATTTATTTTTCTAAATTGACCGCCAAAAAATAAAATGTTGTCTACTGATTTTATCTATGATTTATTTGAATAAAAACATAATTAAATTAAAAAAAATAATTTAATAAAAATACAAACAATTATTAATATGATTTGTATCCTGGGGAGTTTTATTTATGGTTTTTGTAGAATCACACTTTCAGTAGTGGTTTTGACAATTCTTTTCAAAACTGGTGTATATGCAGGACAGGTGAACTCTTTTAGACAGTTAATTAATGCAACGTCTTTAGACTGATACAACTTTAGCTTTAGTTTTCCAATGTGTGGGGGATAAATGACGAGTAAAAAGACATTGGTTAACTTCTTTGAACGTCACTTTTTTACGGTTTTGAGATTGGATTCTGCTCAATGCCTTTGCTAAGGATTTTCCACTAAACTAATATTTTTCTTTTTTTAAAGCCTTTATACGATAGCTATAATATTTGTAGCTCCGCATAGGCAGGACACACAGTTTATTTAAGTACAGAACAGTAATTTTTAACTAATCGTAGAACCAAGGAATGATCTTCAATTCTTTTTCTTGTGTGTGGGTCCTTTCTAGACAATCAAGTTCCGCAGTGAGTATCCACTGATGACGTCATCACTCGTCAAACCCTCTTGTAAACAGAATAAGAATAGTTATAAAGGTGATTCCAGAACTATTATTGATATATTCCCGTAATGTTGATGTACTATCTGAGATGGCATTTTGAAAATGGGGGTTTCATTCTTTAAAGACTGTCACATAACTACAATCGGGATTCAGGGACGATAATAATCGAATTATCGGGTTTTTAGTTTCTTGTGACTTGATGATGCTTGAATTAATTGGGAAGTCATAAAATATATTATTATTCGCTATTTATTTCCTTTAGGGTAGGCGAATGGCTCTGTGGTACTTGTCGGTGGATAATCCCTAAGGATGATCTTGACATACTTACGCGCGGATTAATTTTTCTCATAAAAATCAGTGATGAACGGAGAACTACCCGACCACATCCTCAGCCTCTTAGATTATTAAAAATTTCTAAGAGTGTTTTGTGGCACTTTTTTTTTCAAGTGGTCTAGTCTTCGAGGACTGTATGTCTTTTTTCTGAAATCCGTTATCTTCTCGGTCTTTGCATAAAAGATAAATAGCCCGACGAGACCTAATTACAAATATTAATTGCTAAAAATAAGAAATTTTTTTTTATAAAAAACTTAAAAAGCAATTAAATTATGAAAATAATTACTAATTCTTTGATCATATTGATTAAATTATTTTTATCAAATGGCAAAAATGCAGTGCCCAGTGTCAGCCTGGCACGAAAAAGGATCATTTGCTCTCCCTCAAAGGGGATTCAACAGCTGCAAGTAATGAACGTCTTTTACCTTTTATGCTGATTCCGAATGTACTCTGTTTCTGTAGAAGTGAAAATTGGATACACCTAAGTAGTTATTTGCTATATTGCCTGAATAAAAAAATATTAGCTATATGGCGTGAATGAGAAAACCCACTTACGGACGGTTGTAGTATTAATCGACATACAGAAGACCTTCAACTCTATTCGAGGTCGTTATTGATTAAGAAGATCTCATGTCGAATATACACGCGGAGATAAAACTGTGGCTGTGAATTTTTTTAGAGTTGACGCGGAAGAGTTATTGTTAATGGAATAAATTCAAGGTAGCGTTTTCTTTTTAACAAGGGTCCACAAGGATCTCTTCTGTCTTCAATTATACACGATATGCAACATTTGAGGGCTATAATACCACACTTCTATTTTATGGGGAGAATCTTATATATCCGCTACGAGTAGTTCTTCATCAGTGGCTGCTGTAGTGATCAGTTACACCTTAGCTGAGTTTACGACTGGCTATCGGCCAACATTTTTCTGAATCGACATCCAAATCACAGTTCACCCAAGACGAGAGATACAGGAGTAGACCTGATATCCGCATTCCATTTACAAAATGCCAGATCTTTGGGGTTACTTCGAAGCGGAAACAACGTTTTCTCATCATACTGAGTTAGACATGGCCTGTTGACTTTGCAAGTGGAATGTCTTTAAAAATTTGCATAGAGTCCACTGCATCTTCTTCCATAACACGACAATGGATCAAATGCTACTCACTTTTCAGATGAGTCGACCAGAAGAAATGGCTTAGGATTTCTTCGTTCTTCAAGGAACTAGAAACACATTAGTTTTCCGTACGGAAATATACGATCAGTTTTGAAGAGAGACACCATTTGATCGAGGTCCACAACAGAAATTCCTATGAGTTTATCAAATAAATTAAAGATAAGATCATCGAAAGTCTTGAAAATTGAAAAATTAATATGTTTGAATGTACTTTCTCCAATTATTTGAACAAACATTAGTGATCTAATTCTTTTCTATCTTCAAAACATTCCAATTCCGAGGCCTATGAATGCATTAAAAAGGGGACGAAATTTTGCATCCACCATAAACTGATGAAGGCGTTATTTTTTTAAATTATTTAACCCAAGACCAGGATAAAACCAAACTAATTATCATATGATCCCGATGCATTTTTACAGAGATTTCATCTTTGCCCGGTGTTCTTCTTTCGTGCCCGCGCATGAACCTACAGGCTGTCTAAATTTTCATATGTGTACTAGAACTGTGCTTTAATGGAGCAGCTTCTGAAAGCAGCCAGTAATTGATAATTGTTAATTTTTGCCTATAATTAATAAATATAAAAAATAAATTTAAAAAAAGAAAAAAAAGGTCAATTCTGTAACGTTTATTTTAATGTAACAGTAATGGCATGTATAAGTTAACATACAACGTAGGAAACGTTAAGCCAACAACCGCTGACTTAAATGCACACCTTTAATGGCCTAATAAATGTCATAGCAGTCTATGTGACCTTATCCGAAGCTATTTGAACATTCCAAGTTTTTGAATAATGTCTCTATTGCAGATATTATTACGAAATTTGAAAGTACACGGTTCACAATTCAACAAGCACATGATGGTTTAGAATCGTCGGAATTTGGAAATGACAACAAATTTATTGAAGAATGCATAAATAAAAGGCATCAAAAAATAATATTTCAAACATAATTAAAATGACTAATTCACACATGTCTCCTGCCGAGTATTCATACTCCTGAATTGTCGTGTTTGGTTGAACAATGTTTCTCTGAGATAAAGAGTTTTCTAAGATCCAACATAAATTTTCTACCAGAAAATTTAGAAAATTATGTAATTTGTATGTGCAACAAAAAATTTTAGTGTTTTTATTGTTTAGTTATAAAGTTAAATTATTGGGTTAATTTTTTTAGTTTTTAGGTTAATAAAGTTAAATTTTTTAGGTTAAATTTTTAGGTTAAAAAATCGCCCTATTGATCGCAAATCATCTGGGAAAATGTGTTTTTAATTCTGATGGCTGTAAGTCTTGAGTGAAAAAAAAACGTTAAGTGTTTGTGATCAATATTTATAATGGAATGCTTAACTCAAAGCTAGAAGAAAAAAAACTTGTGCAATACGGATGATTCTACAGGATAAACAAATAACAATAGTTCGTATGATGCACTCATTTGGAGACGCAGCAGACAAGACAGAGTTCAAGAAAATCGGAATTTACGACATAAAGAAAAATCAGAATATACGCCGAGAGAGTAAAAAAGGACCCACTATCCTGGATTGTAAACGTGTCAAAAATTGGAGAATGGAATTGAGTAAGATAGTTTGTTATACGGGTTATATCCTTCATAGAATTTCTGGCTTTGTTACTAAAGACTGAAATTCCATTATAACAGCAAATACAGGGGGATTTTACTGTCCGTTTTAAGAGTTGATTGTACACGTGGAAGCACATTCTTGTGACTGGTGGATCCTCGACTTGAAAAATGTCTTTAAATGTAATTCTTGACTTGATGTCTTTATTTCTAAGAAAAAGAGAGAAAGGGTTACCAAAGTATGAAAATGTCTACAAAAGTTTATTTCTAAGGTATCTTTTTTCCATAGACGAATCAACCCTTGAAATACAATTTTCTAATCAACAAAATGATAGAAGATATTAATTAGCAGTCCTACTTATATGAACTCTTCCGTTCCTTTTGTCTCATCCCCTACTTGACAATGGTACAGGTAGGTCACACTCGAAAAAGATCGACATAATAGAAGTAGCAGAAGCGAAACGGTATTCCTAGGAATTCCCTTAGGATGATGTTACACAAGGAGCTTTTTGAGGAATTCAAAGATCTAAACGATTCTTGAAAAAACTTAATAATAATAATAACACCAGAGACTACGGTTACACGAACTAACTAATCACGTGATTTCAGCACGCAGTAGAAGGATTTCATCTTGGCCCCATGCTACTCCCTCGACCCCACACAAGCACGTATCGGTCGAGTGACAGGACCTTCGCAGTCACGACGGCGCGTTCATTCGTATCAAGGCTTTAAGTGGCAATGGTGGTTGGAACTTCTAGAAATCCAGCATTCCGTAATTTTGGAGACACTTTTCGGCTAGCCTCGATCTTCAAGACATTCGTCCAAGAGATGAGTGGTCCCCTTTAGATTCGGGAAAAAGTAGAATTAAAGAATTTATTAATCTATTAAAAGAAAATTGGAATTTGTTGACATAATTATTCTTAAGAACATTCTAGAAGAATTAATAATTACTAATTTTCCCTTAATTTTTCAATGCTCTTGTACCTCACTATAAGTCAGATGGGATTCGAAAAGTACGAGTACGACTAATAATAACTTACATAATAAATCTTGGAATTTCTGTGTAATTTACAAAGTCAAATTTTTCCCATATTAAAAAAAACCCAAATATAGCGGACGTTCTTTTAGATTGTCGTTAATGCTAAAAGTTTGTGAAAGACCCCAATAAAGATTCCAGGCCTCTAAGGCAGTTTCAACTCCTCCTTACGTTCAACCTATTCACTACATCGTTGTCAAGTCCCCCATGTTGAATGACCCAAGTTAAAAATGCAAATTTTTAGAAAGGCGCCAACAATGAATGAAAAAAATATCGATGCAAACCACGAGAGACCATAGAGACTATCCTCAACGATGATCTATCGAAAATATAAAAATGGATCTGGAAACTCTCCGTAAGAAAACGCAAACAGATGGGGCGAGGGGATTAGTTCTCCCTCTGTAAAAAATCCTCATAAGATAAATTCAAATAAAAGTAAAATTATAAGTTAGATTCCACTTGACCTCCCTTCGCCGATAAAGTAATCGAGGCAATAACCATTTGAATTTTATCTACAATAAAAATGACAAAACTTATGGTTCTTTCAATTTTTGGAAATCCGTGGAGATATAATAAAAAGATATAAATTGGAACAGCAGTGAACTTTATCACAGTTCCCAATACTGCAAAATCAGTAAACATGTAACCTGATTCGAACGGGGACACAGTTATGGAAGCTATAACAAGACACGATACTAAAATTATGAATATTATTGGAATTGCTAGAGGCACCAAAATGAGTTCTAAATTACTTTAATGGGTCTGTCTACGGCCGGTCTGACCTTCCTGAGGTACAACAGTGCAACGGCAACGGAAATGGTGGAAGCGTAGTTCATTATCCCCCAGTAATTCAATAGCAGCACAATGTTATCTGAAATCGTGTAAAGCATCGTGAGAAGGCCCTAAGGTGAAATCAGTATCATTACACATGCTAAGACAGCAATCAAGGGGGTTTTGAACTTAATGCTGACCGTGCTTACCACTTCAGGCATATGGTTGTGTCGGGCAGCAACGGAAAATAACCTAATTTTGTGAAATTTGTTGTCAAACCGAGAATATCCGTAAAATTGACTATTTAAGGCTCCAAACGTAGAGAGGGAGACCCCAGCTGACAGGAGATATTTGTAAATGACATTGACTTTGCCTCCCAAACTCTAAATTCATGGATTTGCCCAATACTAAGGCTATCGCTTCGGATTGGATTATCTCGTCAAAAGTGAGAACCGCGTAATATGAAATTACGGTAAAAACGTAAATTACTGTGCACAAAGAGATGGAAATAATAATCGTGATTGGCATATCTCTGATTTTATAAAAAAAGGCAAACTTCTTCAAATTCTTCATTTCTTTTGAAACCGTGTTTAAATGTTGCCTAAAGTAAGAATAAACAGAACCATCCGTGGTAAGCAAACAGGCCACCATAGTGGGCTAAAGCGATCTGTCCAATGTTACTTGTGGTACCTTTAAATCCCATTTTGAGGGTGTCGAAGTGACCTCATGATAGAAAATTCCAAGTTACCAGTTATTAGGAAATAAAATCCAGTGCTGATTAAAGATAGAAGAACGAGGATTTTTATGACATTGCAAACATTCTGGACGATAAGTGAGACCCGGGTGCTAAGGCAATTGATTGCTGTAACGGCAACTGAAAAAAAATTATGAGCATTTACTCGTGCAAAGGTTGGCCAACAAAATCACAATTACTGATTTGAAAGAACATGAGGGATAGATTGGTTTGAGCAAATAAACGGAGAAAGTAATGGCTATAATAGCCGAAATTGCTGGCCTGATGACGATAAGTTCTATCCATATTCTCAGAAAGGCTGCAAAAGGACCAAAAGCTTTCATAGCGTAAACGTAATCTCCACCAGAACTAGGGATCATAGCCCCTTATTCAGCGTAGCAGAAGGCTCCCATCATGGAAATCAATCCGGAGTTGACCCAGATAAGTATTGAAAGACCAATACTGCTGGTCTGTTTCAGCATGCTCGATGAGGTTATAAAAATTCCAGATCCAATCATTGACCCTACAATTATGGTTATAGAATGGAGTATTTTCAGATGTCGATTCTCACTTACTGTATTTACTGGCATTTCAAATATTTGATTAATTCTATTTATTTCAATTTAAGTTTATAAAATTTTTAATAAAAAAATTAATAATAATAATTTGTTTTTTTACGAGAGACATAATATTTATATCTCGGCTAGATAGAGAAGTAAACTGGTGCAATAGAGATACGGCATCACCTTAACCATCCGATCGATTGATCATGTGGCTGATTTCCACACCAGTTGCATGAAACTCTTCCCGTTCTTTCTTCCTCATCCTATACTTGACAATGGCACAAATAGGTCATCTCGAAACGACAAGATGTTCCTCCTGATGGTTTGGTGGGTGAGACCCTAGAGTTCAATGAGTCTTTTTCGAGTGATCTTTTGAATATTCGAGTATCATTTCAATAAGTAATCTTTTGGATAAATTTTATTTAGTTTAATTAACAGGTCGAAGGAGTGCAGGACGATTCCCAAGACACAAGGCGATCAACGGAATTGTCAAGCGAGCCCTGGAGTCTGCGGGATACCCAGCCATACTAGAACCTGTTGGTCTGGACACATCACAATTTTCCCATTCGAAGAGGGGAAACCTTTGGTCTGGGACGCTACTTGTGTCGACACGCTTTGCCCGTCCAACATTGTCGGGAGCGCGGTAGACACACTGTATTCCGCGGAAAAAACGATGATGGCAAAGGAGAAGAAGTACGAAGCGCTACGCGACCGATTCGCGTTTTATCCGATAGTGGTCGAGACAACTGGAGGAATAAGTGGAAAATCGCTTCGCTTCCTAAAGAAACTTGGACGCTTAGCTACACTAAAAAGCCACGACGCACGTGAGACCCGGTGGCTACTCCAGTTGATCTCTGTTGCAATCGTGAGAGGCAACGCAACGTCGATAATGTCGGCGGGGTCCACTTTGGATGGATGGCAGTTTTAAATATGCTTTACTGGGGATAAATTAACTGATTATTTTATTTATTTGATCGTTTAATTAATTAAAATTTGGGTCAACAATTTCGGAACAAAATTCTTTAAAAATTTGACACAATTAAAGTCACCACCAAGCCGAGCATTAAATAAGTTTTCTTTGAAATGTTGCTATTTTTCGGCATAGATCATACATGAGGTGATCTAGCTTGGAATTTAAGCTTACTTCTGTCAATTGTGTCATCTTAGAAAGAGAATTTTGATAGTAATTAATTTTTGAAAAACTATCAACATCTCTTCCACAGAGATCTTGGTGTTGAAAGTTATGTGTATGAGGATAATAGATTCTTAGAATGGGAGATCATTCAATTTGAGTTTAGTAAAGAAAGGTTAATTTTAGGTCAATGTTCTGATTGCCATTTGAATAGAAACGAATTATCAGGAAACTGCTTAATGCCTTGCTCATAGTGGATGTCAATGCAAGATACTTTAAATAAAAATCATTTTCTAGTTTGTGGACTCAGGAGACATTGAAAACCTGAAGTTTAAAACAAAATGTTAGATGAACCAGGATCCTTTTCGAATCCGATCCAGCCAAAATTTAAAGGAACTTGAAAGGTGATATCTAATGAAAAGTGATCGTCGTCGGTACAGGAAAGCCGTGGGTGCTCTGGAGGAACATAAGAAAAACCTCTCGATCCTGTTGAGGTGTCAAGTATTATTAACTCTAGGGCCGTGTGGAGAAGTGTAACGAGAGTTAGGAAAATTTCTACATGGCTTTAGTTTGAATCTCGCATTCCGGTTGAAGGTTCCACGCATGGCTTTATGAATGACGTCGTTATCAGTGAGCATTCATTGCGAAACCGGATTGTCTATAGAGGACATACAAGCGACACAAACAAAAAAGAGGTGAAGACCATTCCTTGGTTTTTCCTCTACAATTAATTAACTGTTCTTTACTTAAATGTGTGTCATGCCTAGGAGGAGCTTTATTTATAGGGTTTCCCGACCACTAAAGGCAACTTTCCCGACGAATAACGACATTTTCCGAATCAATATATTAGCCATAAATTCAAAGTGTATGATTATTGGTTAAATTTCGTTGAATCGAGCTTGATCGTTAGGCTGTTTCCTCTGACTATAGCTGTCGAGATACGCTTAAGAAGCTATTCATTCTGACGTAGATCCTTCGTGACCCTTCGGATCATTGAGTCGATCCGACGGACTAGATCGTCCGCTTGTAGGCCAAAAATTTCTTACGTCTCAACAGCAAATATGACAAACAAATGATTCTCAGAAATGTTTCGGTACTTCCTTTATTTCTGATCCTTGGCTTGCTTAGAAGCATGACTGTGTCAGAGACTGAAGGGCCAAATTATGATGTCCGCAACGGTAGGACGTGTGAAGCCAAGGATGCAATCTTCCAGGTACCATAAATTTAGGGGAGTAGAAATATCTTGTCAATATGCTCGATCGACAATAAAAAAGGAGACCAGGTGGGTAACCCTCCTGTACTCTCATCTCAGAAGGAAAGATTTTATTTAGAAAAAACGATGGCAGTCAGATTCTTTCCATCGATTTCCTTTATCATTTGAACGAAGCGATTTAATCCCAGAGGAAGGTTGAGATGAGTGAAGTTAGTGGAGTCCCCAAAGGTATAAATAACTCTGTGGCTAATTCCTCTCAAGATTCCCTAAAGATAGTCAAGCGTGCTTTCAATCGACTTGAAAAGACGGTTTTCATAAAGGAGAAATAGACTTCCATTCCAGGCCCAGTGCAAGCACCGGGAAAGAGAGAAGCATCATCCAATATCTCGTTGAATCACTGAGAATCGCTTTTTCAATACAGCTAGCAAGGAAAGAAGGAAAATTAGTGAGCCTTAGTGATCCCAACAGGGAGTGTTCGAAATTACTTTTAGAAACTTCTCTGGAGTCATAGTTCCGATATTACCGAGATTTCCATATTACATCCCTGAGATGACTTCAACCGGTGACAAACACACATCCAACTATCCATTGGTCTTGCAACTTTTTTGCATATCCTGACACAAGAGAGAAGGTAGATCACCAACAAGTGTCACAAACGACACCAAACTTTCTACCATTACCATATCGGTCAGGTTTTTTCACATTTTTTTTAGCACTAATCGTTTTGTTATCTCCTATTTTTGGCTTGGTAACTGTCTAATGCATAAACTAGTATCAAAGGTACACGCAAATGTCGGAAAGGCATTTAGAAAAAATTGTGCTTTTTTAACAAACTAAAAAACCAAAGGTAACCAAACTAACTACTCCTTGATCGTTTCAGAACTTGTCTTCAGGTTACGACATTGTCCCTCGAGGAAAAAATAGTTGGATCTTTTTGTCCCGGCCAGACATTTAGCGTCTCCTCAGTAAAGTGGGTCCAATGACGCCATCGGAGGGAAGTAAAATAAATTTTGGCCAACTCGTCATATATCAACACATGTCTCCACGCGGAAAGATTGTAAAGTGCTTATTAGTGTGCAGTATGAAAAAGCATTTCTTATTTATTTCTTATCCCTGGATACACCGAGAAAAAAGTTAAAGTAAACAACTAATTAAGTGTATCCAGTTTCCACTTCCATAGAAACAGAGTCCATCCGGAATCAACATAAAAGGTAAAAGACGTCCATACTTGCAGTTGTGGAAACATCTCCAGTGGAGTGGGGGAGAGCAAATGATCCTTTTTCGTGCCGGCCTGGCACTAGGCGTCACCTAAACAGGTGGATCACATGATGCCACTCTATTTGGAAGAGAGGAGGAACAGACGAATAAACGGAAAACTTCAACCAATTAACCACGCAGCATCACATGCACCACGCGGCTAAAGTGCTTTGACGTCAAGAATTTCTTGATTTATGAATTCATTAAAATAAAACTGTTTCGAAAATATTATAAATTCTAAATAAATTAATCAATCAAATACGTGACCTAGATTATACACATCGACGTGTCATTTAAAAAATTATTAAAAAGCACTGCCGAAAAAATAAAAGTAGCTAAGTTTCGTTTGTGCCGTATTCCGAATCATCATCCTCTCCGTCAGCCTTCACCGTTATCATTTTTGCTCGCTAGTTTTTTGGTAATCCAAGTAGTCCGCGAAAGTTAGTCTCATACCAACCGCCGATAGATCTTTGCATATACATTTTTTACATACATATTTAGCATATGAATGTTTTTGTTAATATTTTTTCCTCAATCACGAATATCAAATATAAATCAGACTAAATGGATATTCTTCATTGACAAGTACTCGTAAAAATGTATTTTACATATAATAATAATTGTAGACAAAAAATTATTCATTTGGCATTCATTATGGCAAAAGTTTTAATAATAAGCACAGCCTCTGTTAGGATAAAAAATAACTTAATCATAGAATTTTTGGCCGGTCCCAAAATCGGCGGATTCGAGAAGATTTTACTGTATATGGATTTTTAGGTATACTGAAAAAACGGTTCAAATGAAACGGATGGCTAACTACTACTGAATTGAAAAAAAAATAATAATGACTCAAATGAATAAAAATATATTAAATTATTTTAATAAAAATTTATATTTTAATACGGTCAACCATCACCATCAATAAACTTTACTACACACGTGAATATTGTTCCTTGTTGTCCTGCGCTTGGTTTATTTTGTATCGTCTCAAATAAGATAAAGTAGTATTATTTATAGTAATTTTCTTCAATAATTGAAAGTGCAAGATTTATCAAACCTTTATCAACTAAATCTTTGATTCATCAATTCATTATGTTGCTTTTAATATGAAGAAATTATGTAATCCATACTTCTTTTTTTTAATGGAATTTATTATTTTCTGACAGAAATTCAATATTTTTTTTGTTGATTGTATTCGACGAATTTTTTATTAGATTTATTATTTACCCTTTCAACGAATATTTTCATTGAGTGAAACGAAATTATTCCAAAGACCATGGATAAAACCACACTAAATAATTCCCTTTCTAGAATGGACAGCCATTTAAAACAATTTTTTATTCTACTTTGGTGGACTATCATCGTTTGCGAATTTCCAACACCTATGTGCATCATGTTCTTCTTGTGTCCACTAATTGATTAATTGTAATGCCCAAGTGCTCATATGAACCTGATTCATCAGATCAGCGATGTCTATCACATGGATATTCTACGATGATTATCTTAATTATGTTATTGGGGGTCTTATTAGATGTCTGAACGAATTTCCAACACTTATGAGCATCAATGTTCTTGTATGTCCACTAATTGATTAATTGTAATGCCCAATGCTCATATGAACCTGATTCATCAGATCAGCGATGTCTATCAGATGGATATTCTACGATGATTATCTTAATTATGTTATTGGGGGTCTTATTAGATGTCTGAATAAACGATCCTTTCCCATATGAGCAAACTACGATTCTCCGCCAATTAATGTACAAAATACTAAGATCAATCGTTAATGAAGAACTATTACCCACGAATATCGTTTATTCAANGTAATGTCCAAG
>RDEW01000155.1:0-13494 GCA_011109175.1 Dicyema japonicum
GAGAAACGCAACAATCTCGTTTCGTAATTCAAACAAATGTTGCAGTACCCTTCCAAATGACAACCTTCTTACTTCTGTATTGGAAAGTAATGATGTATGATTAGATCCCAATTCATCACACATATTTTAAATAGACGAGATTCGAGAGGTCTTTTTTACGATAATTAAGAATTTTGATAGCATCTTCCAAAACTTCACTGATGAAAATGAAATATTCTTCGACACCAGAGCATGACGGTGAAAAATAAATGACTACTAGTACAATTAGGAGCCATTTTTGGAATAACTCCAGAAATTTTTCGATCAGACATTTAGCTCCATCACTACAAACGTCTACACATTATGTTTTTTAAAATAAAATAGTTTTTAATAGTGTTGAAAATATTTTCCCCAGTACAATTACTCTCCAAAGATTCGCGCATTAAAATGTCTTCTTCAATAATATCGTCAAATGGGTATCGAACGAATACCAATAAAACTGCCAATCTTTCAACATCAGTAGACTCATCAATTTGAATGGAAAAATCATTAGAATTATTCAAACGAAATAATAACTGCGTTTCAATATTTTCCGAAAGTTCTGAATCCGCCTTGAAACAGTATTATTTGACAAAATAACAAGTCCAATTTCTTAGACATTTGTTCGCCATAAATACACTCGATGATTTTTTTGAACATGCTTTATAAGATTTTCGGCAATTGTATGTGCCTTTCCACACGTGCTACAAGATAACTCACTTGTTTGATTAAAATAATTATGTACTTCATAAGATGCTCTGGTCGAATTTAAGTTGTCGTCTTTCGCAGAATTGGACATTTCCAACTTACACCGTGTAGATGCATTCAATTTGTTTTGAAAATAGGAAATATCTTTACCCTTTAAATGAGGATGCTTCGTCAATAAATGTCTTGATAGTATGGCAGAACAAGAGTTGTGTTAGGCATTATATGATGGCATATTACACATTCTGCCGACGCGGTAAATCAAATCCATTCTGAGAAAAGCTTTCATCATATTTTCTTTTTTAAAATTATAATTGTAAAAAACCTTTTTTGAATATTTTTGAAATCTCTTATGCAATTATTTTTCAGACACTACATTATAAAGTTAATTAATGTTTGGTATATCCAATATATCATGCTGACTGTATTTGGGTCATTGGGGAGAATATAGCCAGATGAATGCCTGGTACAGATCTTCCGCAGATGTGCTAGATCACTTCTAGATTGAAGAGTTGTAATTCCCAAATATTGATAATTTTAGAATTCTCAGATTGTCACTGGAGAATGCCCTACTATGGACAATAAAAGTTCACTTTTTCATAGATTCGGAGATTTTGAAGAAAACATATCCATTTACGGCTGAATGATGAGAATATCATGCTTGAACAACATTCAGTACACACGTGCAATAGTCAAAGTTATTTTTGCAAAATATTGTGAAAGCAAATCCATACGTGGAGATAGAGTCACCTACGATGGGTTTATCAATCTCGTCTGAGTCCTTATCCAAGTACTCTCTCTCACCAATCAAACTATCGCTATATCTGCAATCACTGCATAATCATTACTGTTGAGAGTAGTGAGTTGTCTTAGGGTCTTCAAAGATGACGTGTTGAGTGAACGTTGAGAGACTGTAGTGGCATTACTGTTTGTATCAGATATCTGGCCAAATGTTGCTATTCTTTGAGCAATGGAAGGAGATTCGTGAGTTGACGACTAGGAATAAGTAATACATTTACAGATGTATTTCCAATGTGCCATCTTGACTGGTGTTTTCCAAGGATGGAATAACAGGAAAAAAAGAATTATTAGCCGAGGCAACAACCCAAGTGGAAAGCTCCATGCACAATGACAACAAACCAATTGTCATGTCATCAACAAACATTAGTTTCTTCAAATAACGTAATAGGCACGTGACTTTTGATGTATGCAATGCACTTTATTTTCTGTGATGAGTCTGTGAGACTTTCCTTAATGACTGCAATAACCAAACACTCAGTTACCATTATCATGTTTAAATTCAACTCTTAAGTGAGTTTTGTCCCCCAGCTCTCGAAGTTAACTTAGAGGGTTGAGTTTCTAAAACTTATTAAAGTAATACTTTCTATAATTCTTAAAGAAAAGTGAGACTTTGGTGGAATGTTCGATGGATAGGTGAATGGAAAAATGATAGTTCGCAGGGGTTAAATGATATTCTTTCAACTTGAATACGCACTGACAATGATTAACAGGTAAATCTCCAAATGTCCTTTAATGTACACGTCAAGTGTGACATTAAGCTTTCTGCTGGGTCTGCCAATAATAATCACATCAGACAATAATTAAGCTGAATCTTCTACTCCAAAGTCTCCCCCGGCTGAATACTCACAGAAAATGTAGCATTTGATAAAAACAACACCATCTGATGAATATAAACCACACAGTGGATTTTCTGTTAAATTCAAATAAGTTTGATCAATTTTATATTCTAAAGTGTCTTTAGTTTCGTTTGTAAGGAAGATTGATTGCTCAGTCATCCTTCCCAGTCCAATGTCAATAACATTTTTAATTTTACTATATTCCTTGCATTTATTCTAAATCATTCCTTTTCTAGTTGCGTCTTTTTCATAATGTTGTCCCATAGATGAACTCGCTGTACTTATTGTCATGTTCTTCGCGATAAAGAATCTCCTTATCAGTAAAAACATAGTCGGGATCGATGTAATTGTGCTTCTTCTGGAGTGTGAGTCAATAAAATGGTAGTCCTTGATCAAACTTCACTCCCAGGATGGTTGGTATAGTCATTTGCATCAAAATAATTTTAATATCGATTGCAAAATGATACAATGTTAGCAAAATATAAACATTTAAGTTATAAAGGGGGAATCTACCAAGACTCTTCTTGTGACATTGAGGAGCGAATTCTCCTCCAAGGATTGTGTAGACACATAACCAACAATCACTATTTTCCATGCATGATAAACGAAAACAACGCAGGCGGTGTTGGTGGAGGTTTTTCCTGAGCTCCAAAAAATTGAAGTGATTTTTATTGCTCTCCGATACATCTGAGAAGTCTTTACCAAATAAGATCGCGAAATGTTGGGTAAAATCACTGACAACAGGAAATACATGAAGCACAGGAAATGCAATGTCTGGATCAGATCTGAAGTTAAACACCCATGGAGGTTGGGATTTGCATTGCTTCCAACCTTGATCATCGAGGATGTTTAGGATGTCAAAATCCATGAATACTGTCCAGCATCTAATAACGAAGATTAACTTTTGTATGAAAAGAAAATCTTACTATAAACTCCTAATCAAAGATCTTCAATTTCTTGAATAGAATGCGTAGTAGAGATTCCTTTGATGAAAGAACATTACTCACAAAGAGATCAGTCTTTGCATATGCAAGTTCATCCTCACTCAGGGTTGCTAGAACCGTCAGCGTTAGAAATCCAATGTTTAAGCTTAAATAAGTATTTATCTCTATATGAGAATTAGTTTGATTACATACGTAACGTTTTCCAGATTTTATTAGAGTTAAAACTACTTTTAAGTTTTATTAGAGCACGTCATATTTATTTGACTGAAGTCTTAATTGATTTATTATCCAGTCAGCATACGGCGTGTATTCAAGTAGGCCTTCACATCAGATAATTGATTTAATGAAAGTTTATGTTGAACACTGAACGGTTTGAATAACAAAAAAATTATCAGAAATTAACTTTTTAGTAAAAATTGAGTTTTTATCTGATTTTAATGACAATTTCTAAAATTGATATATTTCATAATTTGAAAATTCAAAAACTTCAATTGAAAATTCAAAAATTTTAGCTACCAAAGTATTGCAACCTATAATAATTAGAAAAAAAACATGGATAGATTTCAAGTTGTTAAATAAATTTTTTATATAGATGAAAATAATTAAATAATTAATTAACACAGCCATCCATCCTAAAAAACCTCACCGACATTATCGACGTTGCTTTGCCTCTCACAATTGGATCAGGGATCAACTGGAGAAGCCACCCACCTTGGCTTTTTAGTGTAGCTAGATGACCAAGTTTCTTTAGGAAGTGAAGCGATTTTCCACCTATTCCTCCACTTGTCTCAACCACAATCGGATAGAACGCGTATCGGTCTCGTAGCGCTTCTTATTTCTTCTCCATTGTTCTCATAGTTTTTTACCGCAACATACAGTGTGCGCGCTCCGACAATGTAGGAAGGGCAAAGTGCGTCGACACAGGTAGCGTCCCAGACCAAAGGTTTCCCTTCTTCGAATGGGAAAATTGTGCTCCCGTCGGGAAGTTTACAGTCTCCTCTGTCAGGACCAACATGTTCAAGTATGGCGGATATCCCGCAGACTCTAAGACTCGCTTGACAATTTCCTTGATTTCCTTTTGTCTTGGGAATCGTCCTGCACTTCTTACACATGAGAAGGCATGGTGTCCATAACAATCGACGGTGGCGCCACACCGGCATTTGTGAGTCAGGTAAATTTCCAGTCCAAGTCTGGTGGAGATGCCGAAGCGGACGGTATCATCGTCAGTTTTAATTACATTTTTGTTCGAATGGTATATCAGGTTGGCTAAAGATAAGAGCAAAATACTACTTTTATTGACCAATGTCCATCTCACAAGATATTACATTTTACAGTGAGTTGAAATAATATTTTACCTCCAATGCTTCATGTTTTTACAGCCGATGGACCAAGGAGTATTTAAGACATTCAATAGGCTATTCAATAAATTCAAATTTTTTGAAATTATTGAAAAATTGAACTCGGAAAATCATCATCCGAGGTAATAAAAAAATAAGTCTTAAGGATGATACAATTTATACCTATTAAGATGTGCAAAGATAAATAGTACAACAATAATAAACTATTTTCGACAATGGACACAATATTTTATTGAAGAAATTAATGATGAGTTTTCTCCTTATTAATTAAGAATTCGTGAATTCGTGTCAAAGCTCCAAAGAAATGATCCAATTGCAGGAGATGAGTTTTTTCTCCATGAGTATACAAAAAAACTACCCTTCCTCTCAATCCGTAAGAATGTATGCAATCCAAAATTTTAATTTGTTTCATATGTCTATGCCAAAGATTTTTCTTATAATTAATTTCCTTCGGATTGATCAAAAGATTTCAGTATGTCAATGGCACACGTTAGTGACTTTTGCTGCCAAAGCTAAAATTGACACAAGATATTTCGATGGTGTATGGAATAAAGGGCAGTTCGGTAATCTAGCTTCCTTTAAGAGTTTTCGTTGTAATTTGATTATGAAATTTTCAATGTGCTGGATTTTGTGTTCTGGTCCAATTAACCTCATTGCAGTATCCTCGATTGCGGATAGTTTCAGAAAATCCGTATGAAGCAGATTGAGTTATCCATAGTAGGTAGTTTAATTTTCTATGTCGTAGGTCAATGATACCAACAATAAATTTATAAATGTGAACACGGATAAGCGAATTTGGCTTTGGTTGTGTGAGAATTTGCCCGGAGGTTAATAATACTTTATGTCGAAGGTCAATGATACCAGTTCCTTCATCAATTGTATAGCGAATTCATTATTGCGTAGTCTGAAACACATTGATCGCAAAAAGATTCAGATATGTCATCAATTTTTCTATAGTGTATGGTATCAGAAACCGGTATTTTCCGTATTTGGTTATGAATAAGACTATCCAAATATGCTTCTCCCATCAAAGCTGTTTCAAAAAACTAGAGTTTATCGGATATTGTGCGTTTTTTTTACATTTTACATTTCTGTTAAAAAATCTTGCTAAGCACTTGATGAGACAGAAATATTTTTTAACGTTTTAATTTGGTTATCGAATTTTTCTAATTTTCTTTTAAAAAATCTTAGGACTTCTGGACATATTCAGAATGAATCGATTCAAAATGTCTTCTTAATATGTTTGGCCTCATATTTTCTGCTCAAGGTTTTTAAAACATGCAAATAGAGGGCTATTTGAAGGAATCAAAAATAATAGTGCGAATCCGAACAATAAATAGGACGGCGAATACTTTCTTTTCTTTGGGTCGAATTGATTATTTTCAAATTATTAGGACTATTTGAGCTATCATCAAAATCATCAGGAAAGATCTCTCCCATTTTAGAAAACTCGTACCTAGACTGTGAATCAAAAATTCTACAAAAAAGATGCACTCTACAATCTTTTGAAAAATTTAAATCGACGCGACATTAAGCTCACTTCATTTTCATCTGCACAAATAAAAGGAAAATTATTCAACCTCGTCATCAAAGAATCGTCTCAATCGTCATCTACAATGCCCATCATGCTTTCTTGGGACCAGAATATTGGTAATCTCTTATCTTGTCCAGGTCCACCTCCGAGTTCACATATAAACAAATATACCTGTCGAATAACTCGAACCTTGATTCTTAGTTTAATGTTTTCTTTATCTACCAGTTTATTTAACTCGTAGGAACCGGGGTTAAATAAATAAAACTGGACTGACATTGCATCCATATATACGACTTTAAGATATTCTTGAAGTACTACGATTTAAAACTAAGTGAATCATGTATGATTAACAATTCACACAAAACATTTAAAAATAACTAAACATATCTTCATTAGAGGTGGCTGCTATCAAAATTTTACATCATTTCTTGTAAAAAATGCGGGCAATGAGCCAGATTTTTAGTCGCTTATCCCTTTTCCCATTCTCGCTAAACGACTTGATACAATTTAGAAGAATTAGTGAGCAATTCCAATTATCGAGTAAAATAATTAATTTTGTTTTCTGATAGTAAAAATACTTTTCGACTTCAGCAGAACCAACCACATCTATTTTTTATCGTTAAAATAAATAATAAATAAATTTATATAAGTTAATAGAGAGTTGGGTGTTGTAGATCTTTCTAATAATTTTTATGTTTTATCGTACTTTCAGTTTTTCTATTCAACCCAGTTTACAATTGCAATGTCCAACTTCGGAGGACTCGCTTCGAATATTATACAGGAGACCTTATACATTGATCGATCAGAAAAGTGTATTGAGAAAACTGGTAGAACGGAAATGAAGAGGACCGGTAATCTGTAGTGACGATTCAAAGTAGTGAATATATTATTATTAATATAGGCACGTACGCGATGCCAAGATCATGACAAAGCATGTGCAACACGAAAAGTTAACAATCTAATTAACGTCCCTCATCTTTTTCGATCCGTTGCCATGTTCCGTAGCGTATCCTGAGATCTTCATCTATAATAACCGGCAGTGTTGTCCTCGGCCGGCCGCGGAAACGAGAACCTTCTAAGACAAAATACTCCTCCATTGCTATGTTGGCAAGCGTCCCCATATCGTGGCGAAGTATGTGTCCAAAGAGCCTCCATTTTGAATCAGTAATCTCACATGATATTGGCTCAGTTCCTGTTCTCTTGTATAAGATTTTAAACTCCTTCGATATTTTTGTCTCTTGGAGCATCCGGTTTGATATCTTGTATTTTGAAAGGTCTTCACAAAGTTCTTTTCTTTTCCATGCACTAGAGAGTCCTTTGACATTGAACGTTAAAAGTGAGAAGTCATTTAGGTTGCAATTTTTCGTGTTTTTCAGACATACTTTTCAAGAGGGACGTCACTACCTCAACCAAAAAAAAATTGTTGATTATTTGTTAATAAAGAGATTAGTTAACATAAAGACTTCACTAGTGGCGATGAATGCAATCCTAAAATCATAAAAATAAAACATTGAAAATTGTTTTTAAAATTGTAGCATAGAAATGGATCTCTTTCATATTGGTTAGCAAACATATATTCTCAATTTTTGAAAAATGTTATGCGGAATCAACACCTCCATAAATACATTTTCTATTGTAAAAATGAAAATTAACGATATTTAGTTATAAATTTAAAAAATTTTATTTAAAATGAATTCTTTTGTATTCGAATAACCGATATCCAAATGTTCAAATGTTGGACAAATATCATTTGGATCCCCAATATCAGACACATACAATTCCAGATAAAATATTGGTGATCAAATTCAAGTTCATCGTAATTTAAATTCCTTTAATGAAACATCAATTATACAATAAATCTTCAATTACGCCATATGTCGCAAATAATCTTCTAGTATTTGGAAATTTAGATATAGCTTCCACAGCCAAAATCGTTGGCATTATGACATTACCTATGTGGATAATGCGGTCTGGTGGAATTTTTTTAAAAAGATTGTGAATAATAATTCCATCGAGATCATAAATAAATCTAAAATTTTTTTCATTTTCGTCAACTAAATATATTCAAAATACCTAGAAGATCTTTATCGATTTAATATATAACAGCATCTGTAATTACGCATTGCTAAAAGGCGAACCTTGGAGCACTCCGTTTGGTAATAAACGTAATGTGATCTGAGGTGGCCACAGATGACCCTCCCATGTCTTCCAGATAAAAAATTGGCCAGTCATAGCTTCAAATTAGGGCGAATTTTTGAATTAAAGATTTTCCAATTAAATGTTTCCTCGGTACCGAGTCAAACGCCTTGTTGATGTCAATCATGTGTTTTGGGGTAGTGTTGAAACCATCCGCAATGAACTGTGAAATCGTTGATAAGAAAGTCTTTTGGATTTACAATCAACGAATATCTTTAAACTCCATGTCTCTAAAAATGGTGAATGTTTCTAACATTCAAGGATTTCAAGCATCAAATGGATGGCTTGTGAAATTTAAAAATCGATTTTCCATTGCTTCCCGTGCTTATTTGGGAAAAATAGATTTGTTGAAACCTCAGTGATTGAAAAATTTACAGTAAGTTTCAATAGAAAATTGGAACAATAGTTAAGTTAGTTAGTTAAGAACTCTTTCGCGTGGCCCTAAAAGGGGTTCGCTTGAGCCATGTTTTGCAGTCATCCTCCTCGCCATCCTCGCCCACGCCATCTTGTTCCTGGGCTTCATTCGAACATCATCCAGATCATCCGCTGTCACCAATTTACGACTATTTTGTTCGTAGTCATCTTTTAAGCAGGTTGGAATTGTGTTTCTTGGTCTGCCTCGAAATCCGCGACTTCCGGCGTAGTAGAAATATTCTTCCATTATTCTGTTACATGGCGTAGTCGGGTCCAGTCTGAGGATATATCCAAATAGTCGCCATCTCGATAAAATAACATCGTTGCTGAGTGGTCTGGATTTACATCGTGAATATAGATTTTCATTTGAGATTTTTCTCGGCCAAAAAATTCCAATCAACATACGGAGTTGGTTCCTGTATAAAGTATCTAAGTTCTCTAAATCAATTTTAGAACATGCCCATGTTCCGGAATTGTATAGAAAAATTGGTTTAACAAACGTGTCGTATAGTCTGACACGAAGTTTCAGTGATACATGTTTTTTCCTTATCCAAATTTGGTACATTTTTTTGAAGTATATGGTAGCCAGCATTTTCCTTCGACAAATATCCTCAGCATCACCTAGCAGTGAGCCGAGTTTTTTGGTATGTCTCCTGCACTCATCGTTCCTTGATTCTGCTCGTTCGACTCGTGTATAATCAGTTTTTTTAATGTTTATGCGTAAATCCCAATTCTTAAAAATACGTTCGGCTTGAAGTAAAATTTGGTCAAGTATTTCTTGGTCGGTAGACACAAAGTCTACATCATCCGCATAAATTAACTCTGTTATGTCCCGGTATTTAGAACCCATGACATTTCTCAATTCCTTGAGCGCAGCTTCGAGGTAAACAATAAATATAATTGAGGACAAGGAATCTCCTTGTGGAGTGCCCATGTTGGTACTGAAACTCTTTGAATGCTTTGTTCCTATTCTCACGGAATTTTTCGAATTTTCTCGACGTGATGGAGGTTAATAAATTGAATTTAAATTAATCTGCTAGCTTATCCGTTATATCATCATCCAATGCGGTCGCCATATGACCTCACAAGACTATATGAAGACACAAACGATCGGTTTCGACGATGTGCCTTTCTGCATTTTAAAATACCACAAGACGGAGCACCTCTTTTATTTTCCNTGTCACATGGGCGGCGCGTAACGCATGGGCAGCCTGTTACATTTTTTCGACCTTGAAAAGGTCTTTTGATTATCCGACATTATTATTATTATTACCCCAGGATCACTGGGTCAAAAGAAAGAAAGAAATAAAAGTTTCTCATCGTAACAAGTGTTACTTTTTTCGACCTTGAAAAGGTCTTTTGATTATCCGACATTATTATTATTATTACCCCAGGATCACTGGGTCAAAAAGAAAGAAATAAAAGTTCTCATCTAACTAAGTGATCCCAGACCGACAAAGGTGAGGATGAGTCCTCTTTGGATTATCCGACATTTAATTTTATATATCCGATTTATATCGTGATTTAATCCTGTTAAATTAGTTTTTTATTCATAAATGTTATGATTATAAAGATTTTATTTTTTTATAGCGGTAAACCTAGATTTCTAGCGTGATTTATAGCATGGAAGATTATTTTGTTGCAATGGCTTCTTACAAGGGTTTTGTGAAAGATTGCGTTGAATATCAAACTTTAAAGATGCTTTGCATGATAAATTTCCCGAAAATCTTCCGAGGCACCGAAAATATAGGCTTGTAGAGAAGATAGAGAATTTTTTATTATCAATGACAGGTATTGTAAATTTGCAATAATTTTAGACTGTATCTTAAATCAACTGATCCCAAGTTAATCATATCCCTGGATAATGAAACCGAAATGGAGCATGTTGCGAAATCGTAGCACGAGTTTTCACACGGAGGAGTCAATAAAATTGAGTATGAATGTCGACAAAGATACTTCACTGTAGAGAATGAGATTATCAGAAAAGTCATTCGAAATTGTGAAGTCTGTAAATTTTCGCGTCCTTTAAAAGTTCGTGATTTTTTATAATTGGAGATATAAATCACCATGTGTTTGCTTCTTCTCCAAATGAACGTTTTCAGGTAGATCTAATAGACCTGAAAAAATTTTCAACATTAAATGAAAATTTCAAATGGATTTTAACGGTCATTGACATATATAGTAGGCTGGTTTTTTTTTTAATTTATAGATTCGCTTTTGTACGACCACTCTTTAATAAGTCTGGTAAAGAAGTATGTGAAAACTTAAGATCTTTGTTCCGCCTGAATGGGCCATGTAAATTTCTTCAGTCGGACAATGGATCTGAATTTAAAAATCAATAAATAAGTATTATCCAGTTGCAGAAATAATTAATATTTTATCGAATAATCGCCTGGAGGTAGTTTTAAATAGTTTAATTTGATATAAAAAATTCGAAAGGAGAAATATCGACTGTATTAATGAGTATACTAAAAAAAGTTACTTAAATTTAATTTTTTGTGGTTAATAAATCATTTATAAAATTAATTGAAGTTAATTGAAGTTAATCTTGGTTCAAGGTTAATGTAACAGGCTGCCCATAGGTAACGCTTGGCCCATGTGACATAATAAACAAAAAGTTCGTCTTTCATCACTAGGAGATGCGATGAAAACATATTTTAAATATTGAATATTATATCGACGAATTTTTTTATTTAGGGTCTCTTGCTCCATTGTTGATGATACAAATACACTGCAATTCAGGCTAGTGTCAATTTAAAATTACAGGTTCACCATACTGAAATTCTATTATATTAATTAGTTGTATGAAATGATTTTTACGAATAATTTATTATCGCTTCCTTGGGGGCGATCTCGCCACTTTGGGAAACCCTGATTTAAACACTTGTTACAATAGCCTGTTCTTTCGCGCCTTGAAAATGTTTAATATATATTTTGGTAACGTAATATGCATTTTCTCTACTATTTCATTTGCTTCTTTTGCTGCATCTGTTAGAGCTTTACCCGAACTTTCAACAACCCTCACACATCAGTTTCATAGACCTTTGTTTCTTCGGGATTGCTTATTAGGTCTAAAATAATTCTCCAGCTTCTATTTTGTCTGACTAAGTTCTCCTTTCATATCAGAATTACTCGATCTATTAATACTGAGAAAAGCCAAGCAAAACCCGCCGTCTTCTACTAAATGAAAATTGACAAAGAGCCCAAAAGTTTCCCCCACACTCAAAGACGAAACATACCCAAGGCCTATATCCCAACAATCTTATGAAATTTTATTTGAATATCAGCCATAAAACCCATAAAAAACCAAGACTATCGCACGTTTGATTCACTCTCCCTATTACAAAATCTTCAGGACGTCTATACGCCATAATCTCAAGTCATGGTTGACAAATCTAACACCAACTGCAAAGAACTTGTGATATTAATAACAATAAGTCAAAATCGCGATACATTTAACACGGAGTTCCACAAGATTTCCATTATCTTTAACACTGATCAACCTCTTCCTTAGCGACCTTGATACTCTTGATGCTCCAATTGCAACTTTTTGTATTACAATATATGCTCTCCTTTTCTCTTAATTACAGGGGTTAATTAAAATTAATTCATCTTATACATGCTGCATCTGATTTATTATCCTTAAAGTTCTTACAATTTATTAGTAACTCAGGATTTTAATTATCCCAACCACAGAATAACTAACCACTTGACGAACATCAATCATAGATTCAGTTCCCACGATCGCACAGAAAGACAAATCCATCCATAACCATGTATGGTAACTCGTTCAAACATTAGGAAGAACAAATGATCCTTTTTGATACTGTCTTGCCGCTAGTGATCACAAGACACCAGCAAGTCTTATTGGAATCAACGAGACAGCTGCTCGACGCTACCAACTAATAAATGACATTGTGTATAAAGTTTTGGATCATGCTGCCTCCAATCAGGTTTATGTTGTTTATCAACGTAAGTTCTTATTTGTACATTCACGGAAAGAGACAGCAAAGACAAAACGTTCCTTAAAGGCAATAAGTTTGGGTAATGATACATTGGGAGTGTTTATCAAAGAAAGCAATAAATCTATTGATATATTAATAACTGAAGCGGAACATGATAGGAATTTGGATTTGAAAGATTTGTTGCTTTTTGGTTTTGCTATTCATTACACTGGGAGTAAAAGTTATATAAATTATCAATTTTAGACTGGTCACTAGTTAAGGATTTATTTAGTCACATACTTATTCAAGTTCTTTATATTATTACAGCACTTATCGCCTTGCCATAATAGTTATAGCAAAGCATGTGCAATACAAGAAACAATGTTATTAGTTAGCCTCTTCCATCCTCCACGGTTACACGCAGTCGATCTCAGCATGTCCAGATCGTCTCCCGTCTTTAGGCATTTCTTCATCCTTTGGAGGTCTTTGTGCAGCATGATAGGTAGGGTCATCCTTAATCTGCCACGGAAGCATTTGCCCTCGAACATGAAATGGTCCTCCATCGCCACATTAGCCGGGGTAGCAAGATCCATGCGTAGTACGTGACCAAACAGTCTCCAGTGATTTCCAGGCTTAGAGGCCTACTCTTACATTTTTTGTAAATACCGGTATTCGAGATTCTGGCTGGCCACTGCATCCCAAATAATACTCTAAGCTGTTTTCTGTGGAACCCATCGAGAGCCA
>RDEW01000155.1:14182-26852 GCA_011109175.1 Dicyema japonicum
CTTTTGTAGACGGTCGATAATTACTTATTCCCTAAAATCAGCAAATAACCTTGACGAAATAAGGAAGTGTATAAAAAATTACACTTCTCCTTACAAAAGTTATCTACCATCAAAATAGCTACCAACAGTATCACCGGTCTCCCGAAGGCTAGCTAACCTCCAAATGAGCCCTTATATATATAGTTCAAAATCCTTATCAGATACCTCGAAAACTCCCAAAACGTGTACTGACAATGAGAGGATTAATATAGAACACCAATCTCAGTCAAATTACGCCTCTCACTTGTTTATGCTGATGACATTGTCTTTTTTATTTTAGCAATAAAGCATTCTAAGAAATGAGGATTGTAGTAACCTGTAAACTAACAACAATGTATAAAAAACCATAGTGACCTATAAACTAACAAAAATTAATAACAAAAAGCCATGAAATATTAATTAGTCTTTTTCATATTAATAGACTTGGTAAGGTAGGCACGACGGTAGAAATCCATAAATAGAATAAAATAGGACAAGTAAATCAAGCTAGGCAATAAATTGTGGAAAGAATTATTACAAGGAATAATCTTATATTGTACACAGGCATAATAAACTAGAGAGATTATCAATCCAATGATCATTTGAAGAGTCTGAATGATTGTAATAGACTGACTAATAAAGACAGGAACAGTAATCCTCAGTGATTTAATAGCATAATAACTGTACATGACGGCATGGACTGAGAAATTCATAAAGCAAAACCATCTCCCCATGGAAATGCAGTAGTAAAAACTATGCCAGGATAGAATCAATACTGAGGCATGGTGATACCAATGCAAAAATTCAAGTCTCTGTTTCCTAGCTACCACAAAGAATGTATCACCAAATTCAAATATTTTAGAATAAACAAACAAACAAGTCCAGAATCCTGTGGTGTACTGGGAATTGGAGGAATAAGTGATGGTCCCAATAAAACCGGTCTTCTTGTAAATGAATGCAAACTCAGAGAATGTACGAAGAGTACCAATTATACTGAAAACAGCCAATATTAGATTCCAAATGAAAAGTAATGACCGCAGATTAGCACGTGGTCTGCTATTCATGTAACGTCTCCCAGCAAATACAGCGATTACATATAAGACACATAAATAATATGGAATGCAGTAATTATTCTCAATAAATGTACCCAAATTGGTAGATTTTTCAATATTTAATAAATATGAGTGATCTCTGTAAATTAGATCATCCTGTAACAAACACATGCTTATTAATATTTAAATAATTATATTATTTTACTATATCATTTTTAATCATATTAATTGTTTAAACGAAATGAACATTTACCAAGGACTATTCTTGCTTTCTGGAGATATTGAAAAAAACCCTGGATCAAAACCCCTTGTTATTATGCAACTCAATGCTAACGGAATAAAAACAAAGATTCTGGAGTTACGATGTTTATCAACGAAGCACAGGATTGACATCTGCCTTATCCAGGAGTCAAAACTTTCTACAAAGAGTACAACCCCACTTTTTCCTGGATACATCTTTATCAGAAAAGACCGCATCGGACATGGTGGCGGCTTACCATTATTAAAAACGGTTTATCTTTCCACGATGTGAGCTCGCAAGTGGATGATTTAATTCTACACGACAAGACCGCGGAACAAATTTCTATTGATCCTATTAATGGGTCATAACATCTTATTCTAATCAACATTTACATTCCACCGCCGGGATCCTGTCCTAATAACTATGTTCAGAAATGTGTTACTATGCGGGGATTTCAACGCCAAACATCCGCAATGGCTTAGTACCCAGTCGGCAGACAAGAGGGGGAGTCTAATTATCGACTCTCTCGAAAAAATGGTGATTTTGAATAACCCGAATATCTTCACAAGGACACCTATCCGAAGAAATGACAACCCAACCTCCCCCGACATATTTATTGCTTCCTCTAGGATTGCCCCGAGGATTTCATGTCTCCTACGATTTTCATAGTGATCATAATCCGATTATATTAAAACTGAGCCGATTCAATAACTCACGTAGAATTAAAGCTCAAGGTCTACAACAGAGCTTTTCAAAAAATAATTCTCGCGGCACACTAATCGTAAAAAAAATAATCCACGGCACACATTAAAAAATAAAAAAATTTTTAAGATGTGTAAAACTAAGTACAAAATTGGTAATTTAATTCCCAAATTTTTATTAATGAAAAAATGAATTCTTAATTATTATTGTTTTTGCATATCATCAATATCAGGTCGAATGGTTAACAAAGGCACTCGCATTTCAGCACAAATCCGACGAGAAACAGTGTTATCTGACAAATGTATCTTCATTATTTTTTGTTCATATTTATGACCAAACACAGTCCGAGCAATAATACGACAAGCAGGGATTATCAAGTTTTCGCCAATATTGTGAGGTTTTAGTTGTTTTGCTATCACTTCTGAGATCAGGTATGAACATTTCAATGATTCTTTTGTGTTTAAAAAAGTTTCACTGAACATCATTTGACTAGATCTACGATTCATAATAAAAACCAAATAATACTTAAGTTGTTTTTTCAAATGGATAAAATAATCCACAGATTTTCGGAATTGTCCGGATGCTTGGAAGTAAAATGTCTCTTTAGTTTGCAAGGAACCATAGCATCACTTGCCAAAAATCCATGCAAATTAGACATTGAGGTAGTTTATTTTTATCTTTGCATATAAATCCAAATGACAAATAAGAATCCTTATAAGAACGACGAACTGATTTACCCATAAGCACGTTGATGCGCACGTTATTAAAAATTAATAAATAATGGTTAACCAATGTAAATGTCATTTAATGTATAATAAAAAAATGATTATTTTAATTTTAGTAATTATTTTAATTCGTTTATCTTTTTAAATTAATTAGGTCAAAAATGTATATAAATTTATTCAAATTTGTATTTGGCAGGCGGCACACTAGAAATTGTCTTGCGGCACACTTAGTGTGCCGCGGCACATCGTTTGACAACCTCTGGTCTACAAGAAAGCTGACTGGTCGAATTTCAAGCTCTTCATTGACCATAACCTAATACATTTTGATCCCACCTCATTTTGCTCCATCCACAAAGCAGTGGACTATCTAAACCATGTATCCTTCAAGCTGAAAAGTTTTTGTACCACGTGCAGTTTACAAATCCTACAAGCCTACTCTGGACTCGGAGACTCGTCTCCTCGTCAAACAAAGAAACTCCCTGAAGATGAATCATCTGCAAACCTCTTCTGATTTGAAAATATAAAATGCTTAAATCATTACAAAGCTCATCAGAGAAAAGAAAGATAGGGCGTGGAACGCCTATGATCATCTATTGGACATATGAAATCCACGAGTCTTTTATGGAAAACTATTCGTCGAATCAAGCTAAACTTATCAGATGAATCATAATCTTTTTCTGCTCCAAATACTGTGCAAGCTAACAACCTAATGAAATATTACGCATCCATACGTCACAAGGACTTCGCGAAATTCATTCTTGTCACCTTCTGAATTTAATGCCTAAACCAACTTCGTGATCAATTTATTTACGCATGCCGAGGTCACACAGGCTATAAGATCGATGAAGAGATCTTATACGTGTGGTCCTGACGGCATTCCGGGAATTTTGCTAAAACACCTTGGTAATGTTGCAATCAATTTGATTACGTCAATTTTTAATTTGTCTTCTAACAAGAACGTCATCCCATGCAAATGGAAAAACTCACTTATAATACCAATCCTTAAACCAGGAAAACCGAAAACCTCACCTTTTTCCTACCGTCCAATTTCATTAAAGTGCGCATTATCGCGCCTAATGGAGAAACTCGTACTCTGGAAAATTAAACCCTATTTGCCCGACTGCACTTTCAACATGGTTTCAAATGTGAGCGTTCAACTATGACACATTTGACTTCACTGTCTCAATTTATATCAGAAGGGTTCAACGTACCGAAACGCCATCTACGGACAATAGTGGTTTCCCTGGATATCCAGAAGGCGTTCGATTCTGTATCGAGAACATTACTCACGAAGAAGGTTTTTGACACCACCATTCAGACGGATTTGAAAAGATGGATAGCCAATTTTCTCTCCGGAAGAAGAGGACGTGTCTGTATAGGCCATGCAAGATCGAGGTCCCGTCTCCTACCAAATGGCGTCCTCAAGGATCGCCCCTCTCTCCGGTGTTATTCAACTTATTCCTCAACGATTTGCCCTGCCCTGGAGGACCAGATTCAATGCTTCTCACTTATGCTGACGACTTAATCATCGCTAGCAGGAACAAATACTTGAGGACAGCAAAATCAGAGCTTTAGTCACATATTGACGACCTGGGAGCCTGGTTGAAGTTGAATCGTCTCTCCATATCCAGGGATAAATCAACGTATACAATCTTCACCATGGACAGAAAAGAAAAACATGCACTGGATTTGAACATTTTTGAAGACTCCTTATTACTACAGATTCGTTCAACTATCCTGGGAGTGACATTTGACCCTTTGATGACATTTTCTCAACATGTGAAGAACGTTATGACAAAAGGTCTCAGGAAACTTAATATAATAAACCGCTCTTGAAGTCCACCGTCACAGGAATGCGCTCGTCGTGTTCAATCAACTCCTAAAACCGACGATTGAGTATGCTTGTGCCTCATGCGCCTATGGAGCTTAGATATCAAATTCACTCAAAATCAATCCCTAATTGGCAAACTAGCACGTCTAACGAATCTACCCCGGTCTTTCCCTCCAATGCTTGACCACGCCGCAATCAAAAATAATGGCTCCGGCTTCATCGGTCTGTGTGGCCAAGAAACAAGTCGTTTCTTCCATTCAAGGCTAGTGGCCTCAAATACACGAAATTTGGGGAAAAACCCACCCCTCTTCATACTCTAATGAAAGATGATCGCCGTCTATTCAGGAAAGCCGTGGGTACTCTGAAGGGANACCTTCACAGGAATGCGCCCTCGTCGTGTTCAATCAACTCCTAAACCGACGATTGAGTACGCCTGTGCCTCATGGGCCTATGGAGCTTCGATATCAAATTCACTCAAGATCAATACCCTAATTGGAAAACTAGCACGTCAAACAAATCTACCCCCGCGATCTTTTCCCTCCAATACTTGACCACGCCGCAATCAAAAATAGTGGCTCGGGCGGCTTCATCTGTCTGTGTGGCCAAGAAACAAGTCGTTTCTTCCATTCAAGGCTGAAGGCTTCAAATACACGAAATTTGGGGAAAAACCCCACTCCTCTTCAAACCCTAATGAAAGATGATCGTCGTTTATCCAAGAAAGCCGTGGGTACTCTGGAGGAACACAGGAAAAACCTCTCAATCCTGTTGAGGCGTACCGGGATCACTTAATTGTTGGTTTACTCCTTCTTTCTTGGTGTTCCCTTTTCGGGGTTATTAAATAAATAATAAATAAAAAAATATTAATAATAAAAAACTCGAAAAATATTACTGATTTGTTGGATATGCATTTTTTTGCAATATAATATTAATTATCTATTATTATTTAATAAATATTTATTAAATTATTTAAAATGTGGTTTTTGTATCTAGTGGCGTTTTTAAAAAATATAAACATTGTTTTTAATTAGCTTTTATTAACTAACTATTTGTTTCTATTTTACCATTTATAATATGAAATTGCACAAACAGAGACTCTGAGTAAAGTTTCAGAAGTTCTTACACACGTGCGTACAAATTTAAAGAGCATATGGCTTTTCGGACATTTTTTCTATTTCGAAGGCAGTATCATTAATTATTTTATTATTTGGTCATTTCTAACTATATAGTACTAACCACGTGGCATATAAATGTGTTAGGCTCTACTTTTTCATACGAATGAGTGATCGTCACCTTCTTTTCTGGTTCAAATGTCGTTATTACCTTTCTATTTTGAACAGTGGCAGATCCAATCCCATCCAGGTAGATGAGTTGAACGACGTGGATTACTGCCCCTTTCCATGTGGAATCGTCAGGAATTTTTGGCCTACAAGCAGTTGAACTAGTCTGTCAGACTGGTCAATTACCAAAAAGATCACCAATGATAAAAGCGAGGCAGTATGGCTTCAAGAAAGCACCTCTATAACAGTTGTCATTTGATACAACCTAACCATTTTATTTAATTACTAGTTTGAGGATTAAAGAACATTCGAGAATTAATACTAATAGTACTCTGTTCCTCCTCAGGAAGACTCATCAATGTTCTCCAATTTTGGTCGGACGATATTATAGCCCAACATACAATATATCTGATGCGGGGAAGAATCTTAGAGTCAATGTGGCAGTCTTGTATCGTAATTTTGTTTTACATACACATCACTTTCACCTTACTAGAAAAACTCGTTCTGAGATATTGTAGACACATAAACTTACTTTTTACATACTCTCCTCTTACAGACACATACTAAAGACTTTTTAATTATTTCTTGTTTACAGTATATGACATTGAGCGCTCCACTCACAGAGTTAGAGGTATGATAACTAAACTATCTTTTTTAAATACCGTCGTACATCCATTGAATTCACCAATAGAACACAGTCTACCAAAAGCGACGGCTATAGGAAAACAGTGAACAAATAGGGATGCACCCGAAAGATTGCATTCCCAATATAGTATCAGACTTAACAAAGACAATTTTCAATGACCAATGAAAGCTCAGCTAGTAGCTACTATTTCTAATGTTTGGATTGAATATAAACCCACAATATTGTTTACCCTTTTAAAATCTCGTGATAAAACGAGAGGAACAAAAAGCAGTGATTGTTATTTATAAACCCCAAGACCACAGAAAGATGTGTGAAGACAGCTAAATAAATGATCAAAGCTTATAACCTTTCATGAATCTTTGAGTAAAAAAGCCGCGTGGGCCATGTTAAACGTCTACTCGTGTCGACCAAATCCAGTGTCCAATGATAAATTACAAGCTTCCGCTTAAATAGAGAGATGGAAGAGTATTCCGCCGTCTTCCATTTTCGTCGTACGTCCAACCGTCGCGGTGATCATTTCATTCTTTAGTGGAATAGGATGTTTTATAAAATCGCGTTGATTTTGAAGACACTGAGTTTATATTCCTTGGAAAATTTCTCTTTGTAACTGAATTCCTATTGCAAGTGATATTGCAGATTTAGAATAGCATGATCTTTCAATGGATGGATAACAAAATGGAACAATCCCTTCCATGTTGAATGGTCGTCAATTGTGAGACGTATATAAATCCGGCACGGCTATCTCGTTCAGAATAATAAAAACTGTAGTTCAGAATAATAAAAATTTTATTGGTGGTATAATGAATTCTTTCCAAATAATGCCACATATCAAATTTTTAATTACAATTCAAATTAAAAATTAAATAATTAACACTGCAATCCATCCAAAGTGGTCCCGCCGACATAATCGACCGGTTGCCTCTCACAATTACAACAGAGATCAACTGAAAAAGCCACAGGGTCGCACGTGCTTAGTGACTTTTTAGTGTAGCTAGGCGTCCAAGTTTCTTTAGGAAGCGAAGCGATTTCCAACTTATTCCTCTAGTTGTTCCGACCAGAATGGGATAGAACGCGAATCGGTAGCGGTATTTCTTCATTGTCTCATCGTTTTTATCTGCGGTATACAGTGTATCTACCGCGTCCCACAATGTTAAATGGGCAAAGAGGATTGACACAAATAGCAATCCAGACATAAGATTTCCCTCGAATGCGAAAATTGTGATTCCGTCAAGCCGTTTTTTGTTTCCTTTGTCCAAGTCAACAGGTTCAAGTATGACCGGGGTATCCGTACACGCAAATGAATGGGTATTTCAACAAGATAATGACCCAAAACATACTTAAAAAATAAAACAAAAATGGATTGAAGATTACAATGTAAATATCCTTAAATGACCAATTTAATCGCCAACCCGTAGTCGTATAGAAAATATATGGAAAAATTAAAGAGTAATATTGAATACGAAATCCAACGAAAATTTTGGTCTAAAAGTAATTTGCAAAGAAGATTTCTTTAAAAGAAACATAAAAGTTATTATAATTCATAAAAAATCGTTTAAAAAAAGTGATTCTTAACAAGAGTCATGCCAATAAATATATTATTATGTCATTTTACCTAACGTTGTCATGAGTTTTTTCACAATAAATTTAATTACGACGCAAGCCGCTAAATAACCGTTTACTTTCTTTCTTTTTTTTAAATAAATTATTTTTTAATGAAAGAACAAATTTAATTTAAAATTTTTGAGCCTCAAGGCTGATGGATTTCTGGCCCAATTGGAACCATTGGGCTTAGACAGAGGCGACGGAAGAGGCCAGTGGAATGACGTTTCCCATACTCCCATGGAAATCAATCGTCTGGGACGCCACGTGTGTAGACACTTTCTCAAGAGCCAGATTGCTGACGGCGATGCACTCTCCTGGAGACGCAGCCGACCAGGCGGAGGTCAAGAAAATCTATAAGTACGAATCCCTCGGAGATCATTACCATTTCGCCCCCATTGCTGTGGAGACAACTGGAACTGTAGGCGCAATAACGGACGCCTTTCTCTACAACATTGGAAGCAATTATTATTTTAGAAAAATAATAATAATCACATTTTAGTTAGGGTTGCCATGACTTTTTTTGACTACAAACCTTAATTGGCAATTTCGATTGCTTTCTCCGTTGACGGTCACTGCTTTATTCTCAGCTTCCCGAAAGAAATCTTCGTCTACAATAACCGATTATTGTACTATAACAAAACATAAAATCTAAAGTGGATACTTGAACATCACCCTCAACAAAATTCCATTAAAACGGACTGTGCCTACTCCGTAGTTCCTGGATATCTATCTATACAAGGTACTTGACGAAGAACCAATGGTCTCTTTATTTAATACCTGAAAAACCTTAAATGCATAGATATATCACGGACGTTTTGGGGAGGGAGATTGATGATAAATAAAATCATTACAATCACACATGAAACAACCAATTGAAGAATTCCCTTTAATGTCTACGCGCCCCCACCTCTTTCATTTTCAAACAATAAAGCTAGGCCAAGCTTATCTACGATGAACGATGTGATAATCTGGGGAGATCGAACGCAAACAGCCCTACGACTAACATGCCACCCTTACGACACAATAGCAATCGCAAACTATTCCCTGGCGATCAGGAATGATCGTTAAAAACACAAGAACTTCAACAGCAATTATTTATTTGAATTAAAAATCTTTTTGATTCCATAAATGCCCATTTTCATTACATTAGGATTAAAATTAAATGTTTCCTTGATCTAAAAAGACTTCCTCAAACTCAAAGGATCCTGAAATCCATTCCACGATTGATTTCATTTATTTTGCCAATACAGATTGCAGGCACTCATGGCATGAAAATCTGATTTTTTTTGTATTCATACGAACCTGATTCATCAGTTTCCATGAGACCGAGGGATCTTTCCAACCCTAATGTCGGTCCCTGATCCTCGGATTCTGGATAACCTTTACAGTTCACTGTGTCATTTTTGCATTAAAACTCACATCTTCTTCAGTTGAGAAAGGAATATCTCATCATGGCGGAGTCTCTGGAGAGTTAAGTAAGTCGGTTGTGGAGAGAGAAGAGACTAAAATGGTGCGGATTCAGACAATCCTCTAGCCAAGAGCTATTTCAACTGACCCAAACTGATCTCATCCAATGATTCAATCATGTACTCACTGAATCGAAAAAACGTAACAAACCTGTGGATTCAACTCAGTTTGTACATTTTCCCCATATCAGGAGATGCAGAACCCATTAGATACCAATTATCATCAATAATCTCCATTTTTAAAGGGATCATGTCACAAAGGTAACATGACAACTGTAGCATCTTAAATTTTATATAAAATGGAACAGAATACACTTTTCTATACAGTATCTCTGTCAGTTTAAATCGATAACCTCAGCACTACTCTGAGGCTGATGTCTCCAAATCACCGAAGTCACAATCGGAGAGTCACGAGGATGGTTCAAGTGCTTGATTTTTTTAGTACAAGTATCCTTTCGTTTTCTAACTACATTTAAAGACAAAAATACACTGTTGCATTCTGTTGTCTTAAAAGTATATTTTGTCTCCTCAATTCAGAAATTTTTAACTGACAATTCGAAAATTGCGAAACACCAAGTGACATTCAAGATTTATTTTAAATTGTGTTAACAAAATTTGTTTCCAAAAAAAATAAAAAGAATTCATTGAATTAAATGTTTATTTATTGTTTATTCGGATACAGATATTATTGTTTGTAAATTTTTAGAAAAACTTAGTTAATATCCCTTTCAACAGATGTCAAGGACATTAGGAGTGACAATTGATGTGCACCTTTCTTTTTACATCACCCAATATTGAAAACATTCTTACAAAATGCGAAAGGACAGAGAACCCCCAATTGACGTCCTGAGAACTCGAACCTATGTAAAAGAGATCGTGGTACTTTGAATGACATCCAGCCCCTTTCTGGACGAGTTCGTTCATCTACTGAGTCTGATCACATGCAGATACCCGAGATAGAGCTGGACATAGAACCTCCAATTGACATCCTGAGAACTCGAACCTATGTAAAAGAGATCGTGTTACTTTGAATGACATCCTAACTCCTACAATAACTGGATGACAAATTTCCAAGCGATTTTCAGGAACGTCGAGATTCCGTTCCTGTAATGTGACCTAACAGACTACCCACGTGGGATTGCCAAGTTTATGCAATTAACCGAAATATAAGAAAACAGAAGTTCACTCTTTTAAGTCACATTGACTAAACCAAGAAGGAATTTGCTGAAGAACCATAGCAACTGGTCTTAGGCATTCGAGTGGGAATCGATAAGAAAAGGCCTAGAGAATGTACTAACTGATGTGCCGATGTATATGTAGTAGGTGACTCTTGACAAGCGGATCTTATTGACTCAACCTTCTGGGAGAGATTCGGAGAGATAATCTGGGTTTTCATTAATTTCAGGGTTAATTTGTTCCATAATATGTTAGTGTTATCGTGTGTAGAGTTAATAAATAAAATAATTACAAAGACCACTGGTAAAAAAAATTAGCAAAACTCATTGATCCTGACGTGTTCCAGATATTCCAGATTGGTCTATAGGTAAAGAAATTGTCTTCCGGTGGGAAGGAGATTTGGATCATTTTAAATGCCGGCCAGGCATTGGGTGTCTCGTTAGTAAAGTGGATCCAATGACGCCATCAGAGGGAAATGTCACAATAGTTAGTTATTAACTAGTCAACAAACAAAACATGTTATAATAATGATAACATCATAGACAGCGGTTTCACAATCTAATGATACACGTGATCTTAACATGCCTTCGCAAAGACCTCAACTAGGCCCGATGTTGCTTCCTCGATCCCACACAAGCACATATCGGACGAAAAACTAAATCTTCGTAGTCAAAACAATACGTTCCACGGTTCATGCGTATATTGGATTCTATAGACATTGGATGGTGGTACCCTAAGAAATATATCGTTCCGTAATATAATAGACTCTTTTTTGGCTAGCATTGCTAAGGTCAACGATAAAGTTTCAGCAGATATGAGTGGTTTAATATTCGTGAGCAATTATGAGGATGGTAGAGTATGAAAGAATTAACTTCGGATTAGCAATATTGAATTTGTAGGCAAAAGGATGTTAAGCTTTGACAAATGGTCCTCATTCGTCAAATTAATTGAATAATATTCAAGAGATCATTTTAATTTAGTTTTCAATCTAACAAATAAAAATTAACCTTAACTCTAATCTAACAAATAAAATTAACCTTAGATTAAGTAACTTTTAAGTCAACAATTTAATTTTTAGGTCAATTTAATTCACTTTTAAGGTCATTTTTTGATTCTAAAGGCAACTATCAGAATGCCGAGATTTAATGTCATTTTCTGTCTGATATTTGAAAAATCCGTTGATCGGTCACTCCCATCCCAAGTTGAGTCGAAAACAGCTCTTCAGCAATATTGAGGGAAACTCTCCGGGCAGAGATTTTAGCAGCAAGCTTTTAAATGTATGTACCGATCGCAATTGGACTGACACTTCCATCTCCTTTTCGAAATACCAATAAATGTCCAAAAAAAAGAAAATCTCTATTCAAATTTTAGAATATCATCATTAACTATTAGAGTGAGCATCAAAATGACGACGTTAGCAAGGCACGGCCAGCCTCAGCAGTAGCTTCGGAGGTTAAGTCCTTTACATGCTTGGGCGCAGTTTGTCCAGACCTCCGAAGCTACTGGAACAATAGAATTTATTCTATGCACAACTTCGAATTACGAACTGACCGATCTATGGGAGCGACCAAGATCTGATGCATCCTACATAATAGCTTTTGGCCTCCTACAAGTTAGTAAGGTTGGGGTTACTAAATTAACAAACTAATCATCCTAGTTTGATATGTAAAGGGAAATACAAGACCCGATTGAATTAAAAATGACGAACTTAAAATTCGTTTCAAAAACGAATCAATTTCTCACTTGTTGGCATATATTATCAAACTACGATTCTCGAAACAATGAGACTCGCTCACAATCATAAAAAAAGAACGAGAAGCCATGAACATTTTCTATGCATAGGTTTAATTTCATTGGATTAATTAACAAGAATGTTCTTACTTCTTAAATTTAAAAACATTTATTGTTAAATAAAACGTGTTTTATAAAAAAAA
>RDEW01000156.1:19292-29747 GCA_011109175.1 Dicyema japonicum
AGAAAATCGCGAAGTATGCTTCCCTGGTAGACACTTGTCTCTTCGTCCCCTGGCTTTCGAAACCAGTGGGATAATTGGCCAAAATTTGGGTTAAGGTGGTGATGCCCCTCTATTGCACAATGTCTAAAAAACACCCTGGAGAACTCATACTAATAACATTCAATGTTAAAGAAGTAACTTCCCCACTCCAAGTTGATGTAGGACCTGAGTTGTTATGGAGTATCTATAGCCTGTTCTCAAGAAACAAAAGTAAAAAAAGAAACTTGATGAAAGCGTGGAAGCATACAGAATTGTCGCTTTAAATTAGGAACAAGGCAGGGAGTGATCAAGAGAAAACAAATTAAACACAACTCTGGAAGATTGACTGTGGAAAGTCTGAACACAATATCACTACCCAAGTAACCCAAAATTGAGTGTTCCTATTCCAAAACTGAACCCGGGAGGCCAACATATTAGGGATGTGCTGTAATAACTAAAGGAATTTGGAATACTGGCATAGGATAACAAAAGACGTGTTATCAAAAACACAAAAAAAATTGCGACTCAGAGCAGAGAATACAGAATTCTCAACAAAGACAGCTCAATTAAAAGAAAAGAGGAATTCTATTTTTTTACATCAAGAGTATGCGGCTCGATGAAAGGACACTTAATTAGTACTCCGAGGAAATTGAGGGGCTGAAATTCTGGTCAAAATGTTCAAAGCAATTCGGCTCTAAATAGAGCTATCAGGTCTAAAGGACTGGTTGTGAAAAAGCAGCAATATTGACAAAAAAAATATCAGAGAATATTGCTGGTCATTTTGAATCTCATCTCAGAAGTTACGACCACGAGCACATAACCAATTTGTCGGAGATCTTAGATCCTTGCGCACGACAATATTTAGGTGACTTTATCGTGGACTAATAAAAAGCTGCGAAGGAGGCATGAGGAGTGGGTGGTCACTCCTAAATCTAAAATTTCTATTTATTCAATAAATTATCACAAATAAATAATTTCAAAAATGAAAAACGAATTATTTAAATTTCTTAGATTTTGAATACATTTGGGAATTAATTTATCAGTTTTACTCGAGCTGCACCTGTTTTTCTAAAGTTTTTTTGTTAAAATATTTTTGACATTGATTTTAATAAACAAGTGCCCTATTAGTTAAATTAAAAAGGAACTAATTACGAGTTGTAAAATAACTTTTAAGACAAAAAATGGTTCTCATAATCTATAAAAATGGAATTTGATTCCTCACAAAAAATTTGTATAGCTTGTGGAGAAACTGTTGAAAACTTGCCATATTTAATCGTACATTCCAATTTTTACCATATTTGTTGTTTGAACTGCACGAAATGCAACATTTCTCTACAAAATCAAAAGCAGTTGTTATGTTGTCGACAATAATATTTATTGCTGGAACGATTACATCAAGCAAGACATATTTTATAAAATTATAGTTTTAATGTCATATCTCTATAAATGTGTTGGATGTGGAATCTCTTTAAGTATTACAGATTTTGTAATCGAAATAAACAGATCTTTATATCATCCAGAATGTCTTCGATGTATGGATTGTGGCAACAGATTGCTCGTGGGAGAACATTGCAGGATTGAAAACTCAAAAATATTATGCTACAACTCTTCGTGTTGTGCGTCAAATCAAAGTTTTGACGAGCTTGATAAGTTTTTTTTATAAACTTCTTTTTAGTGTCCAAATGAGATGTTTTGAATATTCTCAAAAAACAATCTCGAATGGTCTTCAATTTTTAAGTATACTGTTAAATAGATCGGTATATTTCAAATGAGAATAGCAGAAGGCATAAACGAGTAAGAACGACATTTAAAAACTTTCAATTGAACTTACTCAAATCATTTTTTTTCGGTAAACCAAAATCCTGATTCGAATAACCTCAATTCATTAGTTTACCAATCTGGTTCTTTCAAACGAATAATTCAAGTTTTTTGTTATTGCTTTATTGCTAGGTCTGGTTTCAAAATGCTCGAGCTAAAAGTAGACGAGATTGCAACGTGTATGTAAAAAATAAATTTCGATGAATTTTGACCAAATTAACAATTTAATACATGAAATATTACTTTATTAAATTGTAATTAGTAACGACTTCTAAAACCCAACGATTTAAAGCAAGAAATTAAAAGTTAGATTAATTAAAATTTTCAATTTACTGATCCCGGAGGTCCCTGAACAGGGACATCAACTTTCGTGATCCTCTTGCTTTATTTTTCCCTTCCTCAGAGTATACGTTTTCTGTCACCTCATTCGTGTCATCATGTCTCCTCTTCTTTGAATTAACTCCACTTTGATGAATGTTCCACATTGCATAATTTTTGTTGAGAATCAATGCTTTAGTCACTACGTCTTCGAAACCATGTTTATATTCTACGAACATTCCTTCTAACGTCTTCTTTAATGCAATCGTTTGGATGTACGGCAGAACATTGTCTTTAATGCCATTTTAAGTCGCAAGTAATAGAGGGTGGCTTTTATTTCGCGCCCGATTTAAAAGTTCTAAAAATAGAAGAATAATAAAATCAAGAGTTAAATTGTTTTAAATATTATGTAGAACATAAAAAGGAATGCTCAACGATGTTTGCCGATATTGGCGGCACTAAGTAAAGTCAGTGCTGTGTTCTCGGCAGTATTAAATTTAAGAATGTTTGGATATAATTATAATATCCACACTATATATGCCAGTTATGGAAGTGACAAAATAATCGACACTGTGGAGGTGGCAAACGCTACACAACAAGATAAATTAAACACGCGATTTTAATTTTATTTTTATCAAATTTAAATTATAACTGTAAATTAAATAAAATTTTAATTATAGACTACTCCTAATGAAAAATTCCTTAATAGTTTATTTTTGACAAATTTTCTCGTCGCAATCGTGTCTATCGAAAAAAAGCATCCTGGTTGCGGCACAAGCGATGATAAAAACTAAACGTGCTCATTGCCGCGTTTCCTGCATAATAATAAAATTTACTTTCTCTCGAAATGGGGAAATTAAATTTCAATAGAAAGAAAGATTACATCTAGAAATAAAAATCGCGAATTCCAAAAAGGAGACATCTTTGCAAGCAGGAAAGTTGTAATATAACTTCGATAATTAAATGATCATCGCGATTTTATATCAAGAAGCTGATAAAAAAATAAATTATATTTTTATTATAACATTTTTTAATTTCTAACTGCAATAATATATCAATTTAAGTGGTTTTTTCAAATACGAGAATTAAATAAAAGTGTATTTTAGGAAACCAAAAATAAAATAAATGAAATAATTAATTAAATTCTTCTACGGAATGTCAGTCTGAAATGTTTTATCTGAAATTTCTAAGTTTTTCAGAACTGGAAAAGATTCTGGCATATCTGAAAAACTTGTCTGATTTCTACTATCCTATAAAATTTTTAGAATAAATGATGAAAACCAACGTTTATATTATTACTTGAGTTCATTTCTATATTATCGTCGAATTTAAAACAATGCACCATATTAACTAATTTAAACGAATAAAAAAATTTATTGAGATTACGTTTACCAATAAAAATGACTTTTAAAATAAAAAAATATGATCTGTCTGAAATTTCTAAGCTCTTCGAACATCATATTTTTGCTAACTTTACAGTAATTATTCATCAAACTTTTTCTAACGATACAAATTATAAATGCAGACAACATATGGAATTTGTGAAACGGTTTATATAAGAACAGAAATTAATGAGCAAAAGTTTTATTTACCTATGAAATGTTCCTGATGCATTCAAATCATTAAATAATCAAATTTCATTTCTTAATTAACAAATTTTAAATAAAACGAAAACAGAAACGAGAGAGAGATTAACTAACGGACAATTCCAAATAGTATGAGTCATTTATTTAAAATATTTGAAAAACTTCTCTCACCAATTAAGAACATGCCCGCAGGTGTCGATTTCAATAGCGTCACTTGTCGTCCAAATCGGTGCAAAGACGGCCAAAGATTTTTGGTCATACTATTTGGATAGTCATACTATCACGAGACGTTCGGTCAGCCTCGCCAATAGCAAAGCCATTTCTTCGGATCATAGCGATCGACAGACGTTCCAAAAGCCAAGATGACTCTTTCGAATCGTGTCTTATTCTTGATATCCTCCGACTGAGCAAGCGAAGGAAGCGAAGCGTCTTGGGGCCGAAAAAATTATTTATTAAACACGGCTTCAAATTAGATAAAAGTGTGCTGATATCAGATGATGTAGAATCCTCAATTGGGAATTTTCAAGCGTTTTTTAATGAAAATATTTGTTTAAATCTATTCACTTAATTTACAAAATAAATTAAATATATTAAAAATCATAATTGGAATCTACTTAACTGAGTAACCGCAATACTCTGGTAAAGAAAAGACATGTTACTTCTTTTGCGACTTTTATTTCGTTTTTCCTGTTTTTAAGTTATGCTTTTTAGTTTCTTTCCAATTTTAGTTATTTTGTCGAAACACCAACATTCTACGAACAATACATATCCGAAGGACTCATTGAACTTCCCTACAGCAACATTGTAGAGCCTTTTACTGTAAAATACGACGAGAGTACCAAATCTTCAATATTCTCTTATTACCAGAGTCCCTAAAATGTTTGAATTTATGTAGACACCTCATTCTCCTTAAGTTCTGCCAAATATGGCTCAATGAGTATAGTCCCTGCCTCCTTCCACGGTCTTCAGCAAATGGATTGTTTATCTGGTGGTTCCTTCCAGTCGGTTTTCCCAGATCTGAGTGACTTTAAGGTTTATTCGTCCTAAAAATCTCCCAGAAAAAACCAGGCACTTACTCATGCAGTTCGAGGGACAGTAACCACGTGGAAATTCCCGGAGACTGTCTAATCTGGGAACTGATCACCTCAGAATTTAACAGAACAAACACATATAGATTTTTCACGAATAAAAAATGGGAGCCAGTGAGATATGAAATGTTTGGCTATGACTCCCTCTTTCATTCGCACTATGACGAGTACTCAGTGCAGTACACTCTGTACAGGAAATATGAGCCTGAATTTACCGATAGAAATATAAATGATGTCATTGAGAGTATACTTGGACAGTTTTACTTTTAGAATATTGCCAAAGTGGGACGATTAGAGAAAATAGAATTCGTGTTTATCTTGACCTGATCTCAGAAATATTTGATAGAGAGAAAAGTGAGCAAGTCCACAAAGAACACTTTGATATCTCAATTAGCTTATTTGACTCTCAAGCTGAGTATCAGAAAGCTCGGAATGATCACAGAAATTCATTTAGGTCTCATCGTGTCTAAAGATTGGTGTAAAATAGGTTCGTTATGGCTCACAATCGACGCAACATGTCTTACCAACTCAATCCAAGAGCCATTCGGGAATGGAACACTCGCAAGAGCCTTCGATGTCGTCGAAAACACAAGGACTAGAGTTCATGACTGGGAACCCATATTTTGGTGGTTTTCACGACGCCGCGTTGTCTGAAAGCAGTCTTCCCAATAACTTTGATTGGCGTACATTGGGTGGTGTGGCGTATCTAACTCGTAGGTGCTGTTTCCCCTGTAAAGGACCAGGCCATCTGTGGGTCATGTTGGGCTTTTGGCACTACTGGAGTGTTTGAGTCACATTATTACATTATGACTAATCGCTCTGTTCAGTTTTCAGAACAGTACTTGGTGGACTGTTCGTGGAGTGAAGGCAACAACGGGTGTTTCGGTGGACTCGATGTCAACTCGTATTCTTTTGTAAAGTTGTTCTCATTGGCTTCCACGGAAGAATATGGCCCATACATGGGGCAGGTAGACTATATCTTGTATAATTATAGGACATGAACTGTCGAAAGAAAGAATTCAGCAAATTTTTTACTTTTGACAAATTCAAAGTTGTCCCAGATAACGAGAAGGCTATAATGTCGGCACTTTACTACCAAGGACCACTGTCTATTGCCATCGATGCCAGTCTGAAGACCTTTGGGTTTTACCACGACGGGTTTATGACGACCCTGAATGCTGTTTTGTTATTTTAAGATTATTTCTAGCTTCCTACGACTTGGACCATGCGGTTCTTTTGGTGGGCTATGGCACGTCACCAGAAGGAAAGGATTATTGGCTTGTTAAAAATTCTTGGAGTACTCATTGGGGGAATCAGGGGTATATAAAAATTTCTCGCAAGAATAACCTTTGTGGGGTCATGTCGAGCGCTACATATCCAATCTTTCACTAATATCTAATTCGTTATCGATTATTAATTCCTAACTCAATTTCAATGTCGAAGTACAGTTATTTCTGCGAGCGCTTCTGCTTCTGGGCTGTTGCCGTAGAGACGTCCTGTGTTTTCGGTGCCATAGTTTTTGAACAAAGTGCATATTTGTGCAATGCACAATGTCTTGTAACAATATCAGGAACCAAATCCTTAGTACGAGTAACAAGTCCATATTGATGACCAATCATCGCAGGTGTATCATCAGTACATATATATCCAACTTTATCTCATTGGATTTTATTCGTCTTTATAAAATTGTCAAAAATATTAAAGATGTGCTCTCCACGAGTGTATCCATCTATCTCCAAACAAAATAAAAACTCATCAATAATATTTACATGATCAACAAAGCGAACATACGACACAAGCTGACAAACGTTAGAAATGTCAGTTGCCTCGTCCAATTGGATACTTATCCTGCATTTACTTTTATTGATTCGTTTAATTAATTGCTCCAGGATATCACATGACAATTCTGAAATTCTACGGGAAATTGAATCGTTGGATAATGGTATATCCTTAAGCTTGATAACTGCATCTGGACCAAATAAAATTCGAGGCATTTCAAATAAAATTCGAGCCATTCCATTTCAAGAGCGGCTGGTTTAATTAACTTTTCCCCAGAATTATGTGCGGCTTTGTTTTTTGCAATAATCATTGAGACCTATTTGTTTTAGATATAAATTATAATTACAACATATCATGTTTCTAATCTCGGTTTATATTGGATTTAGCTTTGGCTGTGAATCAAATTTCATTGTTTTGACTTTAGAATATTCATATTAGCAACAATTTACTAGGTGTACAGACTGTTTGAGGCGCCTAAGTTAAAGGTTTCAGTGAATTGTTTCCCAAAATTCTACAGCAAATTATACATTTTGTCTTTATTTCATTATTTGAAGGAATAAATTTATTGAATCCAAATTCAACGAAAGAATCCGACCAAAGATGCCGATTTTTGTTAACCATAAGTAAAATGATAAACCACGCTAATAGAATCAGGTCAATTTCAATGTTTTTGGTTTAGACTTAATTACACAATTAGTTTTAACTTCAATATATATTTATTTTTTCAAAATTCCTGGGACCACCGTTGAGAACCGCTGCTGTAGACCATCTCTTGTATAATTATAGAACATGAACTGTCGAAAGAAAGAATTCACGAAAATTTTTTTTTTGACGAATTCAAAGTCGTCGCAGATAACGAGAAGGCTATAATGTCGGCACTTTACTACCAACCACTGTCTATTGCCATCGATGCCAGTCTAAAGACATTTGGGCAGGGGTGGCCAACCTTTTTCTCAGGCGAGCTACTTTTCATATTGCGATTTTTTGGCTAATTAAAAGTTAATGGGATTTTTGGCATTGTAATTCTCTTGCGATTATTTCAAATTCTGGCTCGTATGAGCTTATTGATATTCTCAAGCAATCCCCATGATGGTAATCCGTTAAACATCCTCGAACTCTCTCTAAACCTCGGACAAATTCCGATGATCTAGAATAAATCCTGCATTGTTCCCATTTTAAAACCAAACGGAGATTCTAAAAACCCAGCATCATATCGACCAATCTCGCTTCTATCAGTTGTTTCGAAAATCATTGAAAGAGTTATATTGACAATGATATATCTTCTTCTCTTCTTCAATTTGCACAATTACATTATGGTTATCGATCCCTCTATTCCGCCAAAACTCTTTTAACAACTTTAACTCAATTTATCTCATATGTGTTTAACAATTTTAAACTTCGTCAAAGAACTATAATTGTGTCGGTCAATCTCACTGAGCCTTTTGATCGGACTTTGAGACCTGTTTTGAGTAATAAAATTACCATGACTGATATTCGAACAACTCTGCAACGTTGGGTGAAAATCTTTTTATCTGGCCGCTTATGCCAAACAGAGGATACAAGTCCCGCTTTCGATACCTACTGAATAGAGTCCGTAAGGCTTAGTGGTACCGTCAACTTTCTTCAACCACCATTTAAGTGACAAATCATTCACTACGAATACCTTAATATTTTTCTATGCAGATGACATAATCATTGCATGAAAAGATAAAAATTGATCAACGACCACCAACACTTACAATCTCATTTGCATTTCATTATTGCATGGTTTGCTAGTGACCAGCTATACATCTCACCAGTTGAATCAATCGTCACATGCTTTACGTCCAGCAAACGTGAATTCAATTATTAATTATCACTTTCTGTGCTTGGAAATCGTTTACCCATAACTAAAAATCAAAAAATTCCTATTGTCATATATGATCAATGTCTGAGTTTCTCTACCCCACAAATACAATATATACTAAAACCAGGCGCAAGCTGAATGTGCTACGTGTTGTCTCTGGCTATTTTTTTGGACAAGCCAAAAAAAGTTTGAAACTGATATAGAAACAATTCATCTAAACAACAATAAACTATGCCTCTCCTTGCTGGTCTTCGTGCATCTCGCTCGCATCCCTTGAGCACTTACAACGAGTCCAGAATGCTGGATTTAGAACGATAACCGGATGTGTAAAATCTTCCTCTATTGACCACCTCCATTGGGAAACAATAATCTTCGCAAATTCGCCAACAACAGGAAAATACGTGCTATCTGTGCTGATCTGGAAAGAACTCTGTTGAAAATCCCTTTTGGAAACAGAGAAAAAAAAGGGCCATTCGGAGACTATCACAAACAAATTACTTCAAAAACCTCCCCTAAAAATCGATGGATTAGGATCAATATTAGAAAGAAAGAAAAATGTGATTCTCGCTAGATTTCTCTGCGTATATCACCCCTTCTTTTGACACGACTACACGGGGAAAAACAAAAAAGAAGGCCTTGCCACGTTTTTAACTCCAATCCGATCTTCCCCACCATTTGTTTCTGTCCTGAACCACCAGCAATGTCGCTCCCAAACAAAAACAGGTCCTCGACGCCGATCTACTCCTCCAGCAGATCGAGGATGAAAAACTGACGACCGAAAGTAAGAAAGAGGCCACCGTGGCAGCCTAGTTTTGCAGTGGCAGCCTAGTTTTGCTGAAGTTTACTTGATATGTTATAATCAATAAGAATAGAGATTACATAAAGACCGGATCATCAACATGGACTATTCACGGCCTCTGGCTCGCTAAACCTCCTCATATAAGTGGGGCATGTGCATTCTCTATTGATAAATTAAATGTACTGTTTTAAAAAATCAATTCTTAGCCAATAAGAGAAGAACTAGATAAATATTATTCTAGCGACCTTAAAAGTCGTTCTGATGAAATGTTTTGGTGATTATTGAGTTAAATTAAACTCAGGGAACATGAATGGAATAAACATGGTCGGAATTTTGAAAGAATTCTTGGTGGACAACTTGAATATTTTACTAAAGCATTGGAATTGCGTAGAAACCTTAATCTTGACAAGTAAAGTTATTAGTGATACATTCTAGAAAGCTTTCTGATTCTGAGATTATTCCGTCAAAAAACACAACTTATTCGGTTGATTGCAAACGATAAGATTTAGCTTCTCCATTTTGAAGATGTAATTTTCAAGTCGTATGGGGTTACTGTGAAGGTTTCTACCGACCATCTCAACAACATTAATGAAGTCTATTTTTTATTATGACAGTGATTTTAATCTGGTGAATTATCCCCGTGATGAGATCAACTATCCTCCATTTGACTCAGACACTAAAATACATATCTGTCACTAATGTTGGGACTGGTTTTTATGAAAATTTGTTTTTTCTTTCAATTAAATCAATAATAATTCAAATCGACCTATTTAATAATAAAATTCATTGATTAGCCTTTTTTTTGAATATCTGTATTATTCAATAAATGAAAAGGTCCGAAAACAAGATTAGATGCTAGTAAGAAACTAAAAGAAAAGTCGAGAGCCTAAGGGTCAGCTCAACGACGCCGCGCTGCGTATTGAGTGGCAGTTTCCGCGGAGCACAGCGACCGAGATTCGCTGGAAAAGCCAGCTCGTCTCCCTCCGGTCGTATGTTTTCAAGGAGATTTTCCTGCCAATGTCGGTGAGGAGTTGAGTCGCAGCCCTGCCGACGATTCCGGAGGTTTCGAAGGCGAGGGGGGAAAACTCAAAAGAGTCCGAAATACACCGGTATTTCGTTCTCTTTGACTCTTCAGCCTGAGCACTGGCGGAGCCCGGGTTGCTGACAGTCTTGGGTAGCATCGTCACCGAAAAAGAGTCGACG
>RDEW01000159.1:0-15247 GCA_011109175.1 Dicyema japonicum
CCCTATATGAATCGTTCTCTAACTACCTCAAAAATCGTCCCCGCTGGGAGCTATCGACATGTCCTTTCTGGAGAGCCATCCAGGACTCTCGTCCACGTCGGACAAAACCTTCTCTGTTATGGTCTGGGATCACTTAGTCAGCTAGGACTTTTCTCTCTTTCCTTATACCCGGTGATCCTGGGGTAACAATAAATAAATAATTTAAACATTAGCGCTGATTTACTTTTAGCCTTTCATACCCATTGAGTTGACTAACAACTCTTCAGAGCTTTTAAAAGTTCATTTCGTGTCGAATAGCGTCTTAAATCTATAAGCCAATACAGACGGAGATTGTTGTCTAACACAGACATGCCCACGAGCATATATTCTATGGCCCCTTTTCGATATTTTTTATATTTATTATAGGGTTTCTCGATTTATCTCGGATTTGTAGCGAACCAAATCAGAATTATCGCATATATGCCAATATATAATAATATCCACTTTTTAACCAAATTCTTAATGGTTACCAATCCAGTACGAAAGACCAGAGGGGTAGAATACATGGTCGACTGAGTCAAAAGCTTTTTTAACATCTATCCACGTAAAACCCTCTCTGTAATCAAAACTCAACGTTCAATGCTATTCTAACGTTATAAGAATTAATAGGCCATCCCAACTGACCTACTCTTAAAAAGCTTGTAAATACACAAAACAAGGAATGTTTTGTAATTGAATAATGAACTGAAATACCCTCCCCAAAACAATGATTAGTGGTAATCCTCAGTCATAATAAGGACGACCAGACTAGACCACCCAGTGAAAGGATGCACACCCTTCCCTCGTCCCGTCTGATCATCATACCGTTCCCATATAAACCCCGTGCGTACATATTCTTTATACACATTCTCAATCAGCCCATCTCTCTAGAGTATTATATATATCCCAGCCACCATCCTCCAGAGTCGTCTCCCCAAATCTCCCATGTAGTGACTCAGTGCCCGAAGTGCCAAATAGTTCATGTTGACCCAGATATCCCCCCTCCAGTAGGGTGGATCGTCCTCACTATTGTACTGCCGATAGAACGGGGAATCCTTCGACAGAGAACGCACACAATCAAATAAGTTTGTATGTCCTCGAGGATATGCTCCAACTCCACTCCAGGGGAAAGAATAGTCACCAGAAATGGAAATATATTGACATATCCAAAGCCCTCGTCAACAAACTGATACTCGGGAGGCATCGAGACAGTACTGTGCAGTCCATAATCAGCATATCGCCCTCTCTTCGGAGACCAGTGCAATTCATTTAGCAATTTGATATCACTGAGAGTGTCGTACATTTGCCCGTACTTCTCGACTGCACTCACATCACCCAATAGACGTGCAATACTGAGCATAGTCCGACTGGAATAGGCCATCCAACAGTACAAATCAACGTGTCGCTCAGATTCCGTGGGATTGGAAGCCCGCGGGTAGTCATCCAGGCCAGACATCAACGTCAAAGGGTTCCGCAATATCTTAGAATGAGACACCCCCCGTCCATGCCAACGGAAACTATTTCTCTCCACCCCTCCCTGAGTTCTCGTATACCACGAAAGCCACGTTTTGAGACGCGGAAATATAACTCCCAAAAAACTCTTTATCGTCTCCTGGTGAGATCCCTGAGCAATGAGGCACTCCAAGGCCAGAAAAAACGTCGGCGGATTTCCGTCGTTCAGTTGCTGTCGAATAAACTCGTGGGGAACACGTGCCGCCGATTCCGTGCCGAGTATTTGTTCCCGCGGAATCCAGCCGTCCACGTTCATCAGGTCGAGCCAGTGAGCCATAATTTCCATTGACCGGGCGGGGTCCCATCTCGCCAACAGAATTCCGTGAAAACCTTCATCCCAGAGAAATCCACGGGGAAAAAAGCACGTGAGGGAACAGCCGTGATAAGGGAAGCCTCAAAATAACTGACGTTCCCCTGACTGCCCATTTTTCCCACGACAGACCTCCCCCGGAAGTGGGATATCCCCCCGAGAAGGGAGGACACTGCAAACTTTGAGAATTTCAATTTTTCAAACGACAAGGCGCCCGTGGAGAAGGTCCGAGCAAATTTTTTGTCAAAATCGGACAAACAGCGATTCAGTTGACTGTGATAGTCCACAGGAGGTGCCCCAACGGACTCAAAATCAACATCGATGGTGAAATCAGTGGAGGAAAAACTCGTAGTCTGGACAGCAATCATGTTGTGGTTGCCAATATGCCGGTTTTGAGGATTCAAAGCAACGTACGATTTTTGAGGAATCAAATAATTTTCAGTCCAAAAAAGTTCACCTCGCACTGCATTCTCAATCTGAACTGGATCAGGGACATGTCTAGTAACTCGATTAGTTGTACACAAANTTTCATTTTGGATTGAATTGTTCGATCGTTTGTATTCGAACATTTCTGAATCTGCTTTTCGGTTGATCTATTTTTGACAGAATTTGAAAAGGGAGAAATTATTTGGCCCATTCGAGCAATAGATGCCTCATATTTACTTTTCTCTTCATATTTCGATTGAAAAAATTTATAGAACCACCGTAGAAACTCAAGATTGTCCTGTAAACGTCCTGGAATCAGTTTTTCGACAGAAATACTCTGAAAAAGATTTTATAAATCATGCAAACTTTATCAATGTTCATTTTTTTGAAAGCTTCTTGTACAAGTTTAAAATTTTGAATAAAATCTGCTTCGTTTCTCGCTTGAAATTTTACTTTCCTCAGTGGAATTGAGCCTAATATTGATAAATTGACTCGAAACCAGGAAAAAGCATATCCATCAGTTGACAATATCCTGCACCTAATTTAATTAATAAAAAGTATTTAATTGATTATAATTACAATAAATGTACCTGTTGCACATATCTTCAACCTTGCTAGGTTTGACTCTAAACAGACGTTGACCCATGTGACCAAATCTCTTCGACTTAAAGACTCGAATATCGATGAATTTGTTGACATTTTGAACTGAAATAAATTAGTTTTTAATCATATTTGTTATAAGGTAGTTATAAATCTAATATTCTGAATAATTTAGTATTATTAGACGAATAAACAGCATTAATAGTATATCTACTGTAAAAAACAAATTGTACATAAATCACTTAGCTACTATTTGATTTTAAAAAGGTCCACCAATATAAAAATAAAGATTAAAAAAATCTAAATTAAATAAAAAGTTTTAACGATGCAAGGATATCTTCATTTGAACATAAAATCATTTTAGGAGATCTTTTTAATCCACTTTTAGACGGTCGGTGAATAAATCGAAAAAATAGCTTCAAATCTCCGAAAAACTCAGGAAAATATGCAATAAAGCGAAAAATAAACGAAATTATCATTTCCAGTGGCAATAAAATGAAACTTGATATAGTTCTTGAGTAATTAAAGATCATAGACTTTCTATCTTGTCTAGGATTATAGTAAGCGTTCACACAACATGAACAGCTAGACTGAGGGGCATAGTGGAATAGCGATGATGGAGATAGCATAGTCGGGGAAGAAGAAGACAGGATAAAACGATAGGCGTCGTGATATCCCTGACGAGCAATGGAGGCAAGATCTTTCCTGGAAGGTGGATAAACGACATTAATAAGTCGAGAAAATTAAAAAGAGTAAACTGCATTGGAGTATTCCCAATAAACGAACCAAATGGCATTTCACAAAAGTCACGAGGACAAATATCAACAGACCCACAAAATGGAGACACAGTGATTGTATTTTCGTCAAATTCCAATAAATTATCAGATAAAAATCCGTCAACATAAAAAACCCCTCGATATTTAGGAGGAACCAGCCCAGAAAATATAGGAATATGACATGAACACATTAAAGCGTCAATTAATTCGCAATTTGAATCAAATTGATTTACAATGACGTTACTTGCCATCGGAAAGACGAGTAAGAGAGAGGTGTAATCTTCCAGAACAAAGTTGATAGGCATTAGGCAGAAATGAATTCTTTATTATTCGTTTGAGTATTTTAGACAGGTTAAAAGAAGGATGAAAAGGGCCTAAAAAACGAGAACGAGCTTGTGTGGTCAGATCCATGATGAGATCAGAAATCACTGAAAGTGAGTGACCCAATATTAATGAGGCCGCGATAAGACCTCCAACAGAACTGCCCAAAAATCGGCCAGTAAACATATGTGGGGGCGTGTCTTGCATACAACGAGCCACACCCACATGATATATTCCAAGGAATCCACATCCTGCGAACGATACACTAACTTGACTGTCAGCCATTTGAAATCTATTTAAAGTAAATATATTTATATATAACAAATATTCGTGCACGATCAACTTGATAACCAATCGGAATAATTAAAATTACGATTGATATTGATTATCAATAAAAATAGTCGATAAAATATTATGGTTTTTAAAGGAAATAATTAATACAAACGAGAATACTTATTTTTGTTTTCTTCACGTACAAAACCTCAAATTTGATTATTAAAGACACACCTATTTGAAAATAATACATAGAATTACCTACATTTTACTGATAAGGAATCTGCCATCTTTGATCTTTCGCGTATTCCTTTAAATATTGTCAGTTGCTTCCCGGAAGTATTAAGTTTTCAATTAAAAAAAATTAATATTTAACTTTTTTCAACTTTTGGAAATAAATATAACATTTCATTAACAACATTCCTAAATGTCCAACGCATAAAATTATCGCATTAAACCACAATGCTGATAAATGTCAATTTTGATCTTTAACTATTTTAAGGCCATTTTTGATAAAAATTAGCAGCATAGTAAACATCTGCTAAAGAATGCGTAATATGATTCGATGAGTGTTGGGTTTGTTCGTAGTTTATGTCAGTTTCGACCTCGATAAGAGGTATATGTTTTGTTTGATTTTGATAACCAAACATATGCTAATTAATCTCCTAATTGCCATTTGTTTTTAATTTTTTTTCTAACGCTTAAGGAAAACTCGCATTTCTGACATAAAAATATTATCATTCGTAACAGCATTCATAAAAATCCTTTAGTTTAATCATAACATTTGTAACATCACTTTTTTTTACAATAAATCAACATGTATTAAAGATCAGAAACCTATTATAAAACCCTTCCTCATAATACTTATTTTACTTCAAATAGATATGATAGAACACTAAGTTCATATACAGTGGTTCTCAAACTTTTTTGTCTTACGCACCCTTTGGCATATAAATAATATTTCGCGCCACCTTATCTAATTTAAAAAAAAATTAAGGATAAAAATTATTTGATAAATGGAATGAATGGTGTTGTTTATCAATGACTAATCTTTCTATTTTTGGGATCTGTTGATAAAGGATACATCCTAATATCTTCCTCAGCATTTATTCTTGCACTATGGACTGAATTTTAAATTAAGAAGTGATGAAAATCCTTATTCGCACAGATAAGTTGTTGGAAACAAAAAAATCAATTATTATTAATCCAATGTTTTGATATCATTTTGCAACAAAATTCAATCGCAGATTCGAATAAGATTTTTTTTTCTCGTATTAATTAAATAAATTCTTCTTGGATGTTTAAAGATAAATAATAAAATTTTATGCAAAAAAGATTGATAAAAACCTCTACTTTTTTAATTTCAGGTATATATTTTTAATTTCTTTCTTCAATCAAAGCAAATATGTTGTATCCAAAATATGTTGTATCCACAGTTGGAGCTTCATAAGGAAAAACCTACAAAATTCACATTATTTCTTAAAAAAACCTTGTTTTTTCTAAAAAGTCAACAATTGTAACTCCCTTCGTTTGTACCGATAAATTCAACCATTAATTCGCGATTAATATCCGTTAAATAAGATTTGATAATTATAATAGCATCATTAAGAACCTTTAACGTTCAAGAGGTATTGTCTTCACAGCAAGGGCATAAGGATTCAACCTTCAGTGAATGTGTTACTCATTTTCATTGACAAATGGTATCCTAATTCGAAACCACAGTTATATCTGAGCACTGTGAGTGTTCTATCTGTGGTACATGCACAAAGATTTGCCGAGATAAACCTATGATACATAGAAATTAAAAATGTACCTTCTGTTTGAAAAAATTGACTGCATCAGAAATAGCGACGTTTTTTGTGTTTATTGGGGTTCTGTAAAGAATATGAAAATTGCGCCCGACTGTATCATTGATAATTGTTTTTTTAGTAATTTTTTGATTATTAATAAATTGACAATTTTAATTTCCTAGCAAGCAAGTTTTGTTTACCCTCGGTTTTGGGACACTGAAAAATTTGGTGTCGCAAACCGGGGTCGACTGTATTAGCGCTGAAGCTCCAAGCATTCGCGTTTAAAACCACAAGCATTGAAATTTCATAAGCAAGAAAATCGAAAACTGAAATTTTGTTGCATTTACTTGTCGCTCTTTCATGTAGCGAAGATATGAATTTTTATATTATGGGATCTCTAGCTCATTCGTGATGGATGTTATCGATAAATATTATCCATTTCTATTCCAAATTCAGCAAATTAAATTGAAAAATTTAATTACTGAAAAAATGAATAAAACAATGTTGGCTTTCAAACTTCGTAGAGGAGTCAGGTGCGCTTGCAGCGGAGCAGTGGGGCTTTCGACGCAAAAGATCTTGTGGAAATTGTTTCAGAGAGCTCGAGAAAGTCATCTCGCACAGTTTCGCAGACAAAATATGCACCATCGCTATCTGCCTTGACATCTCAAAGGCTTTTGACAGCATATGGCACCTGGGACTCTTGGAAAGTGTCGCCAAAATCAAACCCGGGTGTCGGACGGTCAGGTGGCTGGAGAGCTACCTATCCACGAGACGGTCGTACATAAGATGTGGGAGCCGAATGTCGCAACCCGTGGATCTCAGAAGAGGAGTACCTCAAGGCTCGGTCTTGAGTCCTCTTCTATTCAATATCTACATCGCCAACATCCCAAAGCCAGTGGATCCCAGTAGTCATCTTATGATCTACGCGGACGAAATTCTAATAACGGACGCTTCGTGGAGAAAAGACATCTCGTGAAGGAAATTGAAACGATACGTGTCAAGAGTGAGTGGTGCATATCAAAAGGACTGACACTCGCAAAAGAAAAGTGCACCGCCACTTGGATTGCGAAACAGAGAGCAAAACGAAAACCGCCGAGAAACCTCCATGGGTTTACAGTAACTGAGAACCTAAAATACTTTGGGGTTGAAGTCGGAGCCAAGGGTTCTTACTTCAGATACATCGATTCGAGGAGGACGAAATGCGCTCAAATCCTCAGGAGCATAATCCACTTTCACCTTAGTCCGGAAACGTTTTTATTTGTTTATAAAACGTGCGTCGAACCAGTGCTTACCTACGGGTTCGAGGGATGGTACCCCACTGCCGAAAGGAATGGCATTATCGCTAAGCTCGAAAAGACGAGACGATATGCCATCAAATTAGCAAATGGGCTCCAGTTGGACCAACCCATCCCTCAGGAGATGGACGACGCGACGGAAAAGATTGGAAGTGTTCTTGAGAGAGCATTTGCCTCTCGATTCTGAAATTAACCATAAAAAAGAGGGAACAACGCAGAAGAGGCATACTTTGTCTCATTAATCTCTCTCTCTTTTTTCGGTTTTTCCTTGTAAATAAATAATCATTCATTCATTCACCTTAGTCTGGAAACGTTTTTATTCGTTTATAAAACGTGCGTCGAACCAGTGCTTATCTACGGGTTCGAGGGATGGTACCCCACTGCCGAAAGGAATGGCATTATCGCTAAGCTCGAAAAGACGAGACGATATGCCATCAAATTGGCAAATGGGCTCCAGCTAGACCAACCCATCCCTCAGGAGATGGACGACGCGACGGAAAAGATTGGAAGTGTTCTTGAGAGAGCATTTGCCTCTCGATTCTGAAATTAACCAAAAAAAAGAGGGAACAACGCAGAAGAGGCATGCTCAGTCTCATTAATTTTCTCTCTCTCTTTTTCGGTTTTTCCTTGTAAATAAATAATCATTCATTCATTCAACTATAGATTACGAAAAATATAGTTCATTATTTATGTAGCTTACAATTGACCCGAAGCATGGCAAATGAAATCCTTTGGAATTGCAAAGAGGTCTTGCAAGGTCCTTTGTTTTCGTGAAGATCAATGTCCCGATTTTAAAAAGAAGATTCGCAAACTTATCTATGTCATTACGGTTTCAAAAGGTAAGTGGAACAAGAAAGAAGGACTCCGGAAATAAGCATATATTTTCTGTATCTTCTGTTTAGAAGAGTCCTATCCCGGAGTCATTGGAGAAGTTCAGGAAATTAGGTGTGAAATTTAATTTTATATTCAAACCGAAAACGAGTTAACAATTGAGAGTAGTCCCCAGAGAAGGAAGAGTCTCAATCTCTCGGCATCCTGTTTTGTTGAATCAGTCGCTGTCTGAAATATCATGAAAAGATGCGAATTTTTTGCCAAAGCTCCCTGAGTCTCCACTAAAATCGACTGAAATGGTGATCTTTAGAAGTAAGAGTATTTTACTTAAAGAATATGCAAAAACAATTTTCTCAATTTTAATCGCTTTTCATATTTTTGTGGATTTTCTTACTGATTGCTTGAGCAAATATGTTTATATGTTCAAGTCAAAACATGCTGAGTTTCATGGAGGTTTACAGTTTGGAGGTTTACATTTTGATCTCAGAATGTGAAGAACCGATTATTAGTTATTAGTACCCGAACTCCCTGACATGCAGAAGCCGGCGGCTATTAAGCGGCGCATAGCAACGGCGCCTCCAGAATCCCCGAAGCGTGCGTGTGGTAGCGACATTGCCGTGTCCAGGACAGGAGAACAAATGGGGTGGGATCGATGGAGTTACATACTGGCAGGCCTTCTTTTTGGTTTTTCGCATGTAATCGTGTCCAAGGCAGGTGATGTCCGCCACCTTCACGTGGAGATGTCTGGATGCTACTATTCACGTAGCAACAAAAGACCCCCAATCTCTTCCCATCACGAGTTGGTCATCTACTCGCTTCGCGCTATTGAGCGGGCACAAAGCCTTCGCTCCACCGAAGAACGCGATCTAGATTTGTATTTCCTGCTTTTCATTTAGTCTTTTAAGAACGACTTTAGAATTAACTCCAACAGCCTCTAGGTGGCTGTAAAACTCACTTTTTTAAGAATAGAAAGATCATTTGATTCATAAAAGCACGACAGTTTGATTTTGAGAATGAATGTTCGGAAGTTTCACTAAAATCATTCTATTTTGCTATGCGATTTCTCTAAAACCTCCAAGTCACATGTGTGAAATATGAGATTCCAATTTGAATAGTATTTGAATAGACTAACTATTTTCATCGCTTACCATTTTTCGATTCTATTTCGATTTGTGCGATTGTGCTTCCGGCGTTTTCTTTATGGCTACATTGAATGTATGCATGTGTCCTCTCATTTATGCTCAATGCTTTCAAATACTCAAAAAGTTCTAAGTCATCAGACCGTCCCAATTTAGTACAATCGGTACAACTTTCAACTTTGCACGTATATCAACTCCGGCTCTTTTGACGGAAGGTTGCTAAGTATAAATTGTTTCAATTATGTTTAATGACTGACATCTTTCAAGAAGTGAGATTTACAAGACCATTCATTAAGAACAATTGAACGACCATTAAACCCCATGGGTATCATTGCAATTCTTTCGCCAAAAGATCACATTTTCTTAGCTTTTTAACTCCACTTGTTGTAAGTTTTCTGTGACGTTATCTCCATTTCAAAAAGAATATCAGATATGAATTAAGAAAGAAAAAAATTAATATAATTCTGAAATATTTACAAAAAGCCTGTTCTTTCTTTCCAAAAAACTCGGTTCTTCATTACCCCTGCAGCACTCTCTTATTCCAAATCTATAACGGCATACAATTGGTGTTGACAGTCATGTTTGTCAATCCACCCATTTCTGTACTCGATCCGCTTACTTTATAGGGTCTTCCTTATAACAGTGCTTTAAATATACGCCTTGATTGATTTATCTACCTTGAGCTATTCAGCAGTTCTAGGCAGAGGTCAAATAGCAATGGAAACATGCTGTCGCCTTCTAACATGCCCCTCTCTAGCTTAGCCCGCCTATATCACATTTGTTGTAGTGTAGATGAACATTCAAGTGGTCCATCACAGTTGAAACAAATTTAATAATTCGATTGCGCGACACGTGCAATCACCTTTTATAAATAAGTTAGACACTTCATCGTCCCCAGTTTTCTTCCAGTGAGAGAGATAGTTACTGCTTGCGGATGTCAGAAAACCACAAATCTGTCATCAAGGTGCATCGGATCCACAAAACATAAACAACATACCTGTGCGAGGGGTGCTTTCCTCATACTCTCCCATGTGTCAACCATTTCGGCCTTATGCTGAGTACTTTCCTTTATCTCTCCATACAGGCGCCAATAAAACAGTCTGCAATCAAACTCAAACATGTTGTTCTCTCGCCTGCGCTGACACGGAGATTCGTGAGTTGGAGCTTCTTCTGATAAACGAGAATCAGCTCCTCCCTCTCTGCTAGGACACGCCTCAACTCATTCAGTCCTCATATGGCAGCTTTTGCTCTACGAAGTAAAGTACGCACCAAAGGTAGTCTTGCCCTTGCGACCTTTCTTGCGGCTATCTTTGCGGCAATTCTTCTCCTCCACCTACTCTTTGGCCAAGCCTTCTGGTGATTTCATAATAGGTTGTCTGTGCCGAGTACAAATGGAGAGAAATCTCGTCCATTATCTCTGGAACCTTACGCACGATCGCGTAAGAAATGGCACGACAGAACGTCAGTCCTGAGTTGCCACGAAGTATTTTTCGCGTCACTCTGCGGTCCGCAAGGAAGACAACACGATTTGCAAAGATATGCCTACTAAATATCTCTTTAACTTGCAAGAGTAGCAATAGCTAACTTCTCTTGTGCTCGTGTTATTCCAACACGGAGTGCATCCTTACGGCGTAAGCGCAGCGCACGTTCTCCCCGCGAGCCAGGACCAGGAGTCCGCAAGGAAGACAACACGATTCGCAAAGCGACTCTATTTTCTTTAATACTTGGTTTTACAGTACACTGTGTCTTATTTTCCATCCCTCCAAGATATCAGCAACCATCTATTCAATCAAGTAGCCTGCTTCTGCACATTCGTAGGAGATTTTTCCACATTCCTTTCAACTCCAGCATCTTTAAAAAACCAACGACTTGGTTCATCCTGACAACTGGTTCTTTCATTTTGGGAAACACTTTTAGATCCATCAACACTATAGTGTATTTTTGTGCAATATTCTAGTCAAATGGTCCATTACAAGTACGAATAGTTTCGGTGACAGTGCGTACCTTGCAATGTCCACTTCATTATTTGAATTGTTCAAAATCTTCAATTTTTTGAAGATAAAATACGGAGATTACTTGCAAAATGAGTTGAGGTTTTTAAAATTTTAATATACACAAAAAGGAATTTAATATAATTAGGAAATATTATATTTCCAAAAATGTATGTTCTTTCTTTTTAACTTCCGAAACACTTTCTATTCAAAAATTTGTTCTAAAAACAGACTCGATATTCTAAACCTAATTTTCTTTTTTAAATAAACAATAAAATCCAAACAATTTTTTTAAAATTCACCAATCTAATCTGTTGTTTCGTATAGAATCGACTAATAAGTAAAGATCCCGCGCAGATCTTATTCGGGACCACGAGTCATAATTTTCAAAGTCAAAGTCCAGAATGATTCTGGCCATTTCCTTTAATGACCTCTTCTCGCTGCCAGATTTTTGCATCATTTCAATCAGTTCCGGACACAAATATGTGTCGAAACAGTTGAAATATATGATGTCAAATTCTAAACAAGCGAAAAATTGACCAAGGTCGTGACCAATTATGAGTGTGTCCTACAACTATAGACCAAACATATCATTACTTTCAGGATATCGAATATAATTGATCTCGCGCTACGAAATGAGATCGAGTTATCCAAATCATAGGGATGGACTCCTCCATATTGAGTCCGATAATTGGTGACTGATTGGTTCGGTGTGATAAAGCTTTCAAAGAGGATAGTTAAATCATGATTGACAATAAGACAGTGCGCTAAAATGTATTTCAGGGAACAAAGAGATACCTAATGCAGATTTCTTTGGATATACCTCCACGAATTTCCAAGAGACAGAAACGTACATCGATAAATTAGATAAATTGAATTTAACTTCCTTTTTAATACTATTTCTGTGCAGGTTAACCAATTAAAAAGGTATAATAGGTTAAAATATAAATTTTAAAATAATAAATTAAATTATTAATTTTAAAATCCTAATACGTTTCGTATTCAATAGTTTTTGAGGAATTTACAACTCCGCGAGTTTGCTTCTTTTTCGACGGGCACGCAAAGATTGAACTGAGAAACGCATTCAATTCCTGAGAAGAGATTGTATCCTCGAAGCCTGCGCGAAAGAAATTCCACGTATCGTGCCGATCGTCTCGCTGGCCTACCGGCCAAATGCTGTGCAATCAGCTTACTAGAAGATTACGCTGAATGTATGAAGACGTGCGTTTACCTTGGAGGCATCGGTCTGATTCCCACCTGACACAGCCTACGGAGCGTAGTTCTCCTTAGTGCATTTTTCCAGAGAAATGACTGACACTGTTCTCTCCCATTACAATGAGCAGAGAATATCATTTCGTATCGATGAAAGATTTTTTTATTTGGTAGAAACTGTGAATGCCTATTCCATCCGATGCAACCCGTCAATCGCAATGGATATCTCTAATCTACGCCAAAGCGTACCAAGAATTGAATGAATGCATGTACCTACGCTAACTGGCATCCTTAAAAATGAATAGACAGCCCCCGAGCGGTGCTTGGCTAAACTCTTACCCTTGTGAGAGACAACTGGTTGCTGCTGGATTCCACTCTCAGCTGGAACCTACAGTGATCTTTGAAGAGGACGCCAGAAGGCCTGATGGGATGACGGCCTTTCCCTTTCAAAGGGTAAAGTGTCTGGTTCGGGACGTCACGTTCGTGAACTCCCTTTCTGCCCACAACATATTTGTATCAATCAAAGGCTCTGAAGCTCTTCCGAACGGGCCGAAGGAAGAAGCGCAAGAAATATGCTGATTTCGGGAATGGCAAAGCGTTTGTCCCCCTGGCAGTCGCAGACATAGAATGCGGATATGGCATTCACGATTCATACAAAGATTTAGCACTGAAAGATGGAGTTTTATTTACCTGTTTTGGTTGGAATGAAGTCATCGAAAAAACTATCAAAAATTGTTTCAGGCATGCAAGTGGATTCCATGTGAAGAGCAAATTAAATCTTCTAACTATACGAGAAATATGAGGAAACAATAGAGTAATTGAATATTTTGGATCCATGGAACAATCAGATTTTCTTGATTACTCGTACACTGAAATAGACGAAGTGAAAGAATCCCTCGAAAACGATGATGACGTAAATGAGAAACAAACACGAGGCATTTTTGACGAGAAAACACCTTATTATTATTTGCACTGACGGAAAACTTAAGCTAGTTAAGTTTTCATGTGCTACGGTTAGTATCCTTTCGCACATGCGTTTCCATGTCCCCCTGTTATTTGCTATTGTTCGTAGTGCATCAAGATCCTCTCCACTTTGCAATTTTTTGTTTATTCCTGCTAAGTCTTCGTTTAATGCGGTAGGTAGAGTGGCCCTGGGCCTTCCACGGAATGCCCCTTCGGATTGGACAAAATAGCTTTCCATCGCGATATTCGGCGGAGTGAGACTGTCAAGTCAAAAAGGCGTGCCCAAAAAGACGCCATCTGGAATTCAGGATGTCCATGGACAGGGTCGGCAACCGGTGGCTCTTTGAGCTCAGGAAGTGGCTCTTTCGAAATTATCTGAATATATTTAGAGACTGGCGTATAATTGGGTCTTTCGAAAATATCTGAATATATAGAAACTGGTGTATACTTTTTTCATTTAAAAACGGATCTCTTTTATCTATATTTAGGTGTTTTATGACGGATCTATGTGAAAAACTCAATCAATTAAATTAAATTACAAGGAACTGGAAATATCGCATTATTTATGTTGGAGGAAATTGTCTTATTTGAGAAAAAACTATGCTTGTTTGTAGATGATGCAGATAATGGGATTTTATCTCATTTCCCTAAATTACTTAAATATGCGATGGAGATTAAAACGATTGAGTTTTCCTATTAAAAGAAACTCTTTTATCGATAAGCAAATCATTTTAGAACAGGTCGGAATTAAATAAAAAATTACAGCAGATTCCATGATTTTAGAAAAGAAAATCTACCTTATTTATTGTTCGTTACTTCTCCTCTGATTGCGAAAACAGAAGATCTAAATTTTGCACCATTTGAAATAAAAATTTCTGAATTTAAGATGCAATTACTGGAATTAAAGAGTAAGAATTATGGGCTCAAAGTTTATCCACCTAACCACCGAATTAGAAATTAGAAAAGAAAAAATATTCCTAATAATTGAAGTAAGAATTAAATAAAATAATCGTGCAGAAACACGAAATAGAAAGACAAGATTGTTAATATTGATGTATGGAATATGGTGGCTCTTTAATTATGCTTAATTGCTGTTTAAGTAAAAAGTGGCTCTTTGTCACAAAAAGGTTGCCGACCCTGCCATGTCGATCAGTTATACGTCAGGACTGGAACAACAAATGTGCTGTAAATCTGTAGTTTTGTCTTTATATTTAGCTTTCTTAGGCGCCAAATGTTTAGGAATTTATTATAAGCAGCGATTGATACTATCTTTCTATGGGTGATATCTTCAGAGTCACTTAGCAGTGATCCAACTTTTTATGCTTTCTCCAGGGTTCATCATAGTTGCGTTTAGCTCGAACAATTTTCGTGTATTCCGTTTTGTTATGATTGACTGTTAGGAAACATTTGGAAAATATGTTTGGTAATGTTTCAATAGTATGCTGAAGGGTTTCAGCGTCGTCAGAGACGAAGTCAACATCGTCGGCATATATTATCTCACTGTATTTGCTATTGTCCACAAGAGGTCTGAAATTTCTCAGTGCTGCCTCTAGATCAGGGGTGCGCAAGTGCGGCCGTGAGTCGATGAATGTGCGGCCGTGGGCACAATTAGGTCATCGAGCAACTAATCTTAAATATAATGCTCATAGTGTTAATTAATCAAGAAAACCCTAAATAATAATTAAAAATATTCATATTAAATAAAATTCTATTTTTATATAATGGTTAACCTTTATTAAAAGTAATTATCATAAACGGCTTAATTTATTTATGTCAATTACCTGTTAAAA
>RDEW01000159.1:18776-31139 GCA_011109175.1 Dicyema japonicum
GCTTTGATAGTATTTTTCAATGCATCATGACATGCTTATTTTCATCAAAATAATTTAGCTGAAACTACTTCTACTTGGAGTTCAAACTCAATCAGATTATATATGTCTTCGTAATCTGTTTTCGTCGAATACAGATACCCATTAAAAAGTAAACAGGGAGTTTTAAGTGTTGTCTTGTGGATGGTCGTATTGTATCTGAATATTTCCAAATGGCAGATAACTCCCGAATGTTCCTTCAGACAGACTGGTTGAATGCAAAATCCTCACAAAACTTAACCATTTTTGAGTTTTTTAAACTCTTTTTCATTATCTGTATGGAGTATGAGAGTAGGACCATTGGTGTAAAAGATTTCTCGATAAGATTACAATTTCTTCTGAGTTTTTTTGAAGTTGCAGCTCCAACCATTGCATACTTTGAAAAAGAGTCAATAACAATTATAATCTAAAAATAATACTTCAAATAAATATCCAAGGATATCCTGGATTTCTTTCAGAATAACGCCTTAAATCCACCAGATCAGCAAGATTTTGTATCTCCTGAGTTTTTTGATATTATTGGCGTGATTTGTAAACTTAGTCTCCAGCATCCTTTGGATTGGCAGAAAAAAACAATGTCTAATCACTTCAGAAACCTCTGCACGAGAAACGTTGTACAGAGATTTTCTTAATTGATCAAAAAGTCGATTTCGACCAATCGACTGCGGTACAGGCACACCATTGGACCGTTGTACTTAACTTTGTGTTGAAATTTTGCCATTTTTACGTTTCCTTTGGGTTTATCTTATATTTTGAATTCTTTTCAAATTTTAATGCTTGATCACTATAATAATGCTTGGTCACGTCATAACACATAACCACAAAGAAGTTGCTAAACCAATCAAATGAAAAGTAAAAAGTTGCTCAACTACAATCAAATCGGCTATAAATCTCCCATCCAATTTCGATGATTCCACCTATGCTATAACCATGACATCAAATGGGAATAAGCCTACTCTCTTGGTATTATACTACGATGCATATTTATAACAATCAGTCTAACACTCATATCTCAAAAAAGTAACAAAAAAATCAAATGGAAAACGTGAGATAGTCAGGAATACCTATTGAAAAAAAGACCTTCTTGTTAGTATTACGCCCAATATTTACAATTCATAGTAAAAATGATTATTTTATATAAAGTAATTTAGTTAGTGTAATTAGAATATTGGATTAATTAGTCAGTCCGGGCATTCGGCCGTTCCAGAACACAGCGAAATTAACAGTGGAAGCAAATGAGACCCACAGGAGGTAGGGGATCATCAAATAAGACGCAACCTTGTTGATTGGGTAGAATAGGCCAATGCAGGCTCCAATAGAGGCAAGGAGAGCCCCAATGTCAATCATGGCAGTCCCGGTCTTCTTAGTCGAAGAATATAGGAGTCCAAATAGCATTGAGGGTCAACTGTACTCCGTAGGCAATGAGTGCATCTCTGATTGGTGGGGATGTGAAATCTCCGGAAGTCCAAATTAGATAGGATGCATATCCCATTGCTATATGTGGGATTGATAATGTTACTTTGCGTAGAGATAAACTCCACATTGGAGCGAACAACCATCGAGGGGAGACCAGGGAGGTGCTAAATTTTTGTAGTGTTGCTCGTACACAGTTCCACTCATTCTGGCAAACGGAAATGACACAACAAAGGGGAGTCCACACCAACAAAAACCGCTCAAACTCATCTATGTCGATAAACAGAAGAATGTATTCAATTAAAATGGGTAGACATATAATAAGTTATATTAAGTAAATATTTTAAAAAATTAAATTATTCGTTGAATTTTTATTGAGTTGCAGGCTTTACAACGCGTTTGTAAGACTGATCCTACCGTACGACGCTGGTACATGGGGAAGTCCTTCAACGAACTATTGAAACGGAATGGAGTGGCCACGTAGAATATCAGCCATCTACAACAACTGTATGTGTTCTTACATCAGCCGAGGATGTGGGTAGATATCCGGTGGAGTCATTTGGGTATGTACTAAGAATGAACCCGGACGCTCGAATTCGACAGAGGAAGATGGAAAAAAACTGGGCTATGAACTTATGGCTCTCGTGAAAGTGCCATAATAATGAGCAAAAATTATTTTAAAAAACACTTTGTGTACCCGACAATTTGGATCTCTATAAAAATCAACAATATATTTCTCACAACTGTTTAAATGTATAATTTGATCACTAAATTTATATACACAATTTGTTCTGATGTTCATGTTGGAAGGTCTCCGCTTAGGTCATTGATATGGCTGAATTTATTTGTGCTCCTAAAAACAAATTTGAGAGATTCTAAGAAGGTTTCTTGAAATGATTGAGTTAAGTTTCCGATATAGATCATGCTACAATATTTTCTGATTGATAAAAAGATATCAACGTTCTTTGGAGTAAAAAAACGATATCCTCAGGAACAGTGTTCATATCCTTAATAAAATGGAGCTTAGATTAGAGAAAGCGTTTTAGTTGATTTGGAGATACATTTTAAAGTTTATTTTGGTCAATGAAATGTCATTAATAATTTTGGGCGATATATTATTGCTGAAAAAATTTTATAAAAATTTTGAGTCAAAGAATTTTTTCATTTATTTCGATTTAATTTTGATTCATGTTTTTCAAAATGTCTTCATTCCATCCTATAAAAAGTGCTACGGAGGATTTGTGAATGTTAAAACTCTAGTCACTGGCTAGGCCAAAGGCAACAACTCCCCACGGTCTGAAGGCTTATTCTGTCTCGTGCAAGATAAAATTATTCTTTGCAGAACATAACTCAATGTGTTCCCACTGCATGAGATGGAAGAAGACCGTCGACCACTGTTGCCACTAGATGTGAGAAGATGTTACATGGGGATTATGTCAGGAGCATGATGAAGTAGTAAAGATGCATCCACTTTCATTTGTGTCGAGAATTTGGACTCAAGAATATAAAAAAAGCTCAAAAAACATTCGGTAGAATCTGTATCGACGAATGAGAAGGTTGAAATCAGAGTCAACACATTTATAAAGACTGACATCGTCTTGGAACATAACAAGCCCAATTTGTTTGTTTTCGACAAGATAAGGAATCAATTTTGTTGGTTGAAGTTGGATAAAATCTTCCCAAAATTAAAAAATGAGAAAATACGACCTTTTATCCAAAGAGTTGGAATTAATTTATCATGCAAGAGTGAAAATAGTACCCATTGTATTAACATGGGATGGACTTGTAACTCAAGTTATAATATGTTTTTATCTTTTCTTGGCCTATAATTGATTCGAGAAAATTTTATGTAGAAAATAAGGGTTTTTTGACCAAAATTTAGATCCTTTTTTCATTTCGCTTTTCTTTTATTGATCACTTAGTGACAAACAAACAAATATAGTTCTGCTGAAACAATAGCGCTTTGAAAGACAATTTAACTCGGATCATAGTCCAACATAAAGAATTCAAATTTGATTTTAAAAAAATAAAAAACATCATCGAAAGTGAAACCTGTTTCTAGTACAGTTATAGAAACGACCAGCCAATCAATCCTACAGCACCCTTTATGATGTAAGGTTCTTACAAGTTTGCAGAGCGGATGTCAACTGAAAACATAACATTTTTTATTCATACCTGTTGGTAATGACTAGTTTATTCTGCTTATTTGACTCGTTATTCATTCAAACAAAAGTTACGGAAAAAGTCAATTAATTGCGAATCCAACTACAGTCAAACCCCGTTTACTCGCCAAATTTGGGACCAAGCCAAAAAATGGCGAGTAACTGAATAATCAATAAAAATTTTATATGCACAAAATTAAACAATAATTAAACTGAATAAAAACAAATCATTATTTTGAAAATAAAGAGTCAAATTACGAATTTAGATTAAAATAATCTTTCACTGTTGCTTTTCTAGTAAACATCGTATTTTCAATTAATTGATTGATCATTTGAATTGCATTAATATATAAAAGTATCGTCTTGATTATGCAACATTTTAAACGCATCTTCATGATTTATTCATTCGCAGGTGTTTTCTCTTCAAAAATACCACGTCTTTGTTTCCTATTTACATCATCGTCGTTTTCGAAGGATTCTTCCACTTCGTCTATTTCAGTGTACGTGTAATCAAGAAAATCTGATTGTTCCATTGGATCCAAAATATTCAATTGCTTTATTGTCTCATATTTCTCAATCGTATAGTTGGAAGATTGAATTTGCTCTTCACATGGAATCCACTTAGCATGCCTGAAACAATTTTTGATAGTTTTTTCGATGACTTCATTCCAACCAAAATAGGTAAATAAAACTCCGTCTTATAAAATCAGTTATTCCATGTGATCTTGCAATCCTTTTTGCCTTTAATAAAATTGCATTGTCATCAAGAAATCCTCCAGCTAATTCTATTTTCTCGAGCCAAGATAAAATTTTCGATTCTAGTGCAGAGAATTTTCTGCAAGATAAACGACTTTTTTCCCAAAAATTGGATTAATAGAGGCTATTTGGCTTTTATTTAATTTTAGATCGTCTAGGCATCTTCTGGAAATTTTTTTTCAAAAGATTGGAGAAAATTGAGGCAATTCGATTTAAGGTAAGAGCCTTATTTTCATCAATGAAATTTAAAATTCTTAGCTTTTCCTCAAAGATAACCGAGTAACTTCCGCATGGTTAATAAATGTGGAAATTATTTATTGTTCTAAATTAAACCATTTTATTTTAATTTAAAAAATTAAAAATAGTGGCGAGTAACTGAAACTGGCGAGTAACTGAATTTTTCCTATAAAATTTTATTTTTCGTAAAAAAAGTGGCGACTAACTGAGGTGGCGAGTAAGTGGGTGGCGACTAACCGGGGTTTGACTGTATTTTTGTCGGCACTGCATTTAAATGTATATTCCAACAAAAATAGAAAATATCAGATTATCCTCAAAAAATAAACCAAAGTGGATTTGGCACTCAAAGTCAATTATTCCTGCTCCAAGCATCAGCTAAATAATTTTTAAACATGTTTTATCGACGTTTTAACAATTTTTCTATTTCTTATATGACTAGGAACAAAATATCCACATTTTGTATGCATTTTGCCGATTAAAATAAAGGAAAAGAAGCTTTATTAGTTAATTCTGAATTAGTTAGGAATATCCGAATAATTAATTAATTTACAAGAATTCCACATAAGAAATTCTTGTCCATATGAACTACTTTGTCAATTAGATTCTCGTATTCAGGAAAATCGCTATTGGCGAAAACCGTCTTCGCAAAAGTCCTTTAAATGAAGCACAATTTCCATACAGTGAACCAGGATTAGATTGAATAACCTCAACAATCTTCTCACAAATCTGAAATTGCAGGGAATTGTGGTGGTTGTCAGTTATTTTATTCGTCTAAAATCCATAAAAAAGACATTTAAAACGAGTTTTCAAATGTATGAAAGCTTTTTGTGCGAGAAGATCAAATGACAACTTATCCATATCCGCTCCGGAATTTTGAAGATTTGACATATCGTTCTCCTGAATAACGGATTTGGATAACCTTCCAGCAAAAACATTGTGCACTATATTAGCCTGGCTCACTAAATGGTTACTGCTTTAAAACTGATGAGGAATAATGCTAAATAGAACACTTATTAACAAAACAGTACTAAATGAGGTCAACATTCTATTTATCATTATTTTATTACTTTCAGGATTTTCTGGTTTACCATTTATATTAACAATAATTAATCACCAAATATAAAATTCAAGTCACATTTAACAAAATAATTAACTGAAACGATCATTTTTTGAACCAATGAATATCAACTGCCTGTCCGCTCTGAAGGAATTGAGCTCAGCTTTGAGAGAAAGGAGGTTCTATTTAAAATGGGCCAATTGTTGCCTGGAATCTTTCATTGAATGAATTTAAGAATCCATTAACAGCCCCGATCATTTTGACTAGCCTATCTTTCTTTGAAAGCGACTATTTTCAGATCGTCAATAAGAACAAATGATTCCGACAAATTTGGAGCTTTGGAGACATGGAGTTTAGCATCCTACTTAGGCGATTTATCGCCATAACAAATAGTAACGGAGACAATGAATCTCCTGTAGTATTCACCGGCATAACTTACTGACCAAATTCTTTTTCCATCGAAATGTTTACTGTCCACTTAGTAATTTCACAGAGGTTTATGATCAAAAAGTGGCTATTCCAGAGCATCCAATACGTGGAACAAGATTGTGATCAACTGAGTCAAATGCCTTCCCCACATCGACCCAAGCAAAGTAGAGACATTCCATATTCCTCATTTGAGCATTGGTTAATAACGGGCTTGCACATGGCACCTTGACATTGCTTACTCGTCGCAGACTGATTATCTGAAATTAAGCCAAATGCCTCAACGAAATCGGCAGCTTGGCATTAAAACACTCTTGAAAATAAAAAAAGTGCTTAAAAATAACTGCCTATAGAAATTCGCTCTCTTAATAATTACTAGATTCCCATTAAAGAGGTTTTTGCCTTAAGCACAAACTGAGCATAAACAAACTCTTTCGTTGTTTTCCTGTGGTTTTTTCACGCGATAATCTTACTACAACGTGCTATTGCAAAGATTCAATCAAAACCATTAAAAATATTTGAATCTCGTCATTACAAAACCATCCTAACTAAAAATATGTTTTAAAAAAGCCTGAGCATCACAAAAAATCAGAGACTAAACCAGAACTATTTTCATCAAATTCTTCTGCGATTAAAGATTGGTCAATCTTAAAATCACGTGATTTTGACATTTTCATTCCCTTTATTAAATCGATCTGCAATGCATCTTAAAATAACACCTTGACTTAACTGGACAAAGTCAAAAGTTGGGTGTTCAAAGGATTCAATCGAATACACCAATTTTTGGAAGCAGTTTTGACTCGCAACAGTCCTGAAAATATATTAAAATCAAACCACATTACGACGTGCTTGGATTTTGATGGAAATTTAATTTTCTCTTCTTTGAGACAGAATTACCAATTCTTTCACTCTCGAATGCCTGAAATAACATATATTTTAAACCTGAACATATGTGAGCAAAATATACACGCGAGGAGTGAAATCGTGTGACAATGCAATCAAAAAACGAACAAACCTATCACTCATAATTCCCGATTGTCACCCAAACAACTCAGAGCCTATTTTAATTTACTAATAAAACATTACGTAACGAATAATGTCTGAGGCCTGTGAGTAAAACCGGGTTATCAGACGAAGAAGAAAGCAAATCAGAATGGAAGAAGGCAATGCAATTTGCACAATATCATAAATGAGGGAAAGAACAGATCCAAAGTTGTATGATAACTTTGATAGTAATAACGGTACTAAACGTGTTAGAATTTGATGTTATTACCGACAGAGGAGAGACTGGTTTGTTCTGACTTTAGAGAAGAGTAAAGCCAATTTATTTCGTCCAATTCCAAACTAACTTGACGGAGGAGAATGTTCAGGGTAGCCGAGCAGAAGAATATCACTCACCACTCCAAATTTGTCCCCAACGGCAGAAACATCGACTGTCTATAACAAATACAAACTCCAAATACAAACTTTGTCAATATCTCCAAAGAAGGTGTGCAAATGAGAGGAAATTTCACTTGCCAGGACAAAAAATGTCGCCGTTCGACGAACACAGTTAAAATAAAGCCACAAGAATTCACGGAGAAGTCGCAAATCGCCTAAAATTAAAAAATAAAAAACTGACTAAAAGTATACTGCGAACAAATTCTTGAAAACCATTCTACAAGTTTAGTCACCGTTTCTCCGCCCAAGTCAGTGTGGATTACTAAAATCCTAATGAGCGCCAAAATCGCGGAGACTACTTCTTCCAGCTCTAAATTCAAGCGTTGAGATAAAAAGCCTCTAAGATATTTAGCGGCTCACAGGAAAACTTGAAATGTAGAAACAAGGACATTATTAGCCTCTTTTGACTCTTCCCCGTCCAGGACATCCGCCAAAGACTCCAAAAAATCCCAAAAAACGAAATTTAAATTTTCGAAAATTGTTTTAAGCACACAAGCCAGGCATTCCGAAGCCTAAAAAAGTAAATCAACACGTTTTTCGTTTTCTCGCGTATTCTTAAGAGACGACGAATTATCAAATAACCCAAGCAGTACAGCCGTACAAAAAATAAAAAACCTCGAAATTTCCAGAAGGTTTGCACGGAGCTGATTTCGACAGTAAAAAACGTCACAATTTCGATTAATTTCCTCAACTTGTTGAATAATTGCAGTCAAAATTGTAATTTATGAGCCGAATATTCACAAAATCGTTCTTTCCGTGTTTCAAACTAAATAATACACTCATTCTCACCCAAATCGGCTTGTTGCAATCTCAACCATCCCTTCAAATGTCAAAGTCCGGATATTGATAAATTTATTGGTTTTTTGCCCATTAATTTTTGTTGTGAGTTGTAGAAATGATTTTTTATATTTTGTTGCATCTCCAAAAACTCGGCGGCCCTTTCCTCGGGGTCATTTCTGAGAAGGGACCACTCTACAAGAACATCACAAACTCGACAGATCGCTGAAAACTAAAAGTAAATCTTCTGCTGATAATTCTCATCCGATCCACTGATTTGACCTTTTTTTAATAAAAAAATCGAAAAAACCAAATCAAAACATTCCGGATTACATTTAACCATTCTATTAGCAATAGAGGAAATCATCGATTCCAACTTCTCACATTCACTTCCAACACGTCTCTGAACCAGCATTGCACACTGCAAGAGAACATCCTGAAAATATTCAAAAAAATAATACTAATGACTCTTTTGGGACCAATCCTGTTTCTGTCAAATCATACACACAACCAAAGTCCAGAGGTGGAAGAAGGTCATCATCCGCTTCATAGTATTTCTCCAACTGAGACAAAACGATGTGATAAACAAGTCCGTCGACAACCTCATTGTTCCCCACAGCCAAAGGAAGACTCTTTTTATCAAAAATCACAAATAACCGAATATAGCGATCTTCTCGCCTCAAAATCGTGACTAATTGAGGATTTGAGATATGCAGAGATCTCCGAATACACAGCATCGTAGTAAAAACTAGACTGTCGAGATGTTAATTTAGATTCCGATGCCTTTTATGGATTATAAACAAAATTAGAACCGGAATTGATCGAGTAATGTTGAAAGACATGCTGAATTGGATAAAGATGAGGCATTCTCTGGCATATAACGTAATAATATGTATATAACTAGTAAACCGCTGCTTTTTTAGCCTCAGGATTACTTAGATAAAAAATGATGAACGAAAAACTTTGATATTAACATTTTTTTCAGATTTTGAAAAAGAGTGGACCTCATTTGCTCAACTTCTTTGAGCAGAGGAAGACAACAACGCACCAACGGGCCAATCAAAACACGAGGAAGAATGACCAAATTCTCAAACAAGTTTGAAACAGGATTACAACACCTAACAACTGCCGAAATATTGTATTTTTGCATATAATTGAGAATATCTACACAAGTAATATGGATGACAGACCGATGTAGTGTCTACTTGACTTTTCGGAGTAAGGAACAATATTCTGACATATTTTTTCAAGCATAAATAACCGACAGTCGTCATTATTTATCTTAAAGTAACAAAAACGTTCAACTGAGAATATTTTTGGCAAAATGTGAGTCGATAAACGGACAATTGCTCTTCGCATACCCTCTTCACATGAATTTGACAAATTAATCAATTCCTGTGCCAATTTCACCACTTCCCTCGAAAGTAGAGAGAATTTAAAATCACTAAGAATTCTAAAAACTACAAAAACCAGCGTGTGCATATTTTTAAAACAATTTTTTCCACAGGTGAGGGAGAAGGAAGTAGTTTTTTGAGCCAAAAACAGCGTTTTGATCGATCAGAACTATCAAAAACTCCTAAAATTGATTGTGCGATAATTTTTATAATCTGAAATATAATTTTTTGATAGTATTTCACATTTTCGTGTATTCGATTTGATTTCAGGTTCCAATAAAGTATAAACGCCACCAGAAAAGTGCATAAAAGAGACTCGTCGAATGTTGGAAGAGTCTTGAAATTGAAATATGAAAAAAAACTCGAATATTGTTGCAAAAAACACGAAATGTCTCAATTTTTAGAGATTCGAGCTTTTCTATCAGAATATCCATACACTCAAACATTAAATCTCTAAATACTAAAAAAAATAACATAAACTTATTGGAATCATCAACAAAAATCATATCAAGTTTTTTAATCAACGATTTGAACAAAATATGGCATTATTCTTAAAAATATGTCAAAAAGCAAACGCTCGTAGGAATTTGTAATAAAATTGTAATCACGTGTTTAATATAGCACAATGGAACATTTTCGACCAAACAAAGTGCCTTTTCAATAATTTGTGGATATTCGTCACCGGATAATCCAAGTTTATTTGTCACGTTGATCACCGGCCCTAAATTACCCACAGAAAGCCAAAAATATTTAAAAATCAAACTCTTTTTATTATTTCGTCGACGATTGGCCGAGGAACATTTTTTGATGAAGGAATAGAGGTTGAAAATTCTTGGTTTGTGTTAATTATCATTTTTATCAGTGAAAAGCAACGATGTGACGAAACGTGGTCAAAATCAGTTCTAAAAATATTATTTTTTGAGACATTTCGGCAGGATATTCATTATTCAGTAAAACTTCCCATAAAGATCCTCAACCTCCTGTTTTTGATCATCAGTGAGGTCACTGGTCTAGACTAATGATAGGGTCATACATATTCTTCCAGAATGATACATATTTGGGTGGATATTTGGCAGTAAATGTTATCCTTCATTATTTTAATTGCTATTTGAAAATATTTTTGATATCATTTTGAATTAAGGTATTTGTATTGATAATTGGTAGGTCAACTTTTTCAAAAAATGATCAAGTTCAGTTATAAGTTGTTCATTCATATGACCTAATCACAATAACGTCAATGAAATAAGGCGGGTAGTTTATTTTTTAATAAATTATTTTTATTTACTATAAATTATTTATTACAAATTAAATAAATTAACAGTAAAAAGTTTTTTAATTCTCAATGAAAGTCTGAGATTCCAGGTACTCTGGACCGCCTCAAGCCATACTTATTGCAGAGCAGAAGATGGAGAGACTTCACCACCTCGTTATGTTTCCATGTTATCATGGTAAAGCATACTCCCGCATTTCGTGGCTAAATACTCAACGGTCATCGCCTTACTTCTACAGTGATTACACTTTTCCGTTGACCGTTAAAGAAATTCCTATCCTGCAAATATGAGAATAACTCCTTCTGATCGGGGAGAGTTATCGGTCGTGTAGCACGCGCTTTACTATGTTGTACTGTTTCCATTTTCGTCGCACTTTATTTTGTTGTAATTGGATTCAGAAGAATAATTCGTTTCGACATAGTTTCTTTTAATGATTAAATTATCTGAAAATTTCATCATTTTTTAGTATTTTTTGAGTTTATTCCTTTAATCTGTTTATTTTACATACTTTGAAATTTCTAAAAAATTTTATTTCTTTGTCATCTTTATCTATTTAATTTTACCCTATTTTCTTTTTTTGAAAAACTTATGATGGTGTCATTATTTTTATTTTTAAAATTAAACGGAGGTGTAAAGTTCAATAAAGAGTATAATTTTACTGTTTGGAAAACCAACGATAAATAGAAATAGAGTAAAACCTCTCCAATCCGCCGATTTTTGGACCGACAAAAAATCGGAGGCAAAAAGAGAATTTCAATTGAGTTTAACGTGACAATATTTTGATGAGATAGACATTAATTCTGTTGCAAGTAGAATTATTCTTTTTTTCTTGACAGTGGATTGAGAAGTGCACGCGCACTAAACCTTACCATATACGATTGAATCTATTCGGAGGTCCTGATCGTTTTCTGAAAATGGAAAATGTGATGAAGGAATTCAGAACAAAATATGTGACGGAAACGAGAAAAGACTGCAACTTCTCTCATAACGACGCAGCGCAATAAAAAAACTGGAGATGCTGGGAATCGAACCCAGGACCTCTCGCATGCTAAGCGAGCGCTGTACCACTAAGCCACATCCCCGCTTTGTGCTCTTTGGAAACTTATACAGACAGAAACAATTTAATAACCAATCATTCCGTTTATTGTACACGTTTATTGCATTTATTTAGATTTCTTTTAATTTTGTTTATAACGGTTTTTGATTAAACGTTAATGTGTTTTCAATATAAAAATATTTTTTTAAATCCTCAATTCATCTCCAGATTTATTCTCTCATACCATTAGTGTCTTCCATGAATTTAAATTAATTTGTTTAGAATTACAGTCAAACTCTAAATCTTGGCCATTTTTTGACTAATCGAATCTTGCGAGATTTAGATTTTTGCGAGCAAT
>RDEW01000160.1:440-30299 GCA_011109175.1 Dicyema japonicum
CAATATTGTCGACAAATTAATCGTCCTGGATGTGTGTCCATTCGGGATGGAAGGTTTCGTCAAAGTCATCGAGTTTGTCAAAGCCTTGGGATTCATACAATTTCCATTTGTCGCTAAAAACGCGAATTTAAAGGAAATCGCTTCAAAAACTGTAAAATTGAGCGGTGACAAAGTTTCAGTAATTTTGGCTGAAAAATTAGGCAAAACTTTTGGAGATTTTTTTAAAAAAGAAAATAATCGAGAAAAATGGATTTTGCTATTTAAACAGTAATTTCGACTCTATAATGAAAAATAAGTATAATTTGGGGATCAGTTTGAAAAAGACTGTCACCGTGGAGGGATTATTTCCTAACGAAGCATTGTTTTTGGGGGGTGAATTGTCGCCTTTTATGAAGTTTGGGTTTATTTATTTCAGAGGTAAGAGTCTTGATCATCTCAATGTTCACTTTCCACGTAAGAGACTTGGTTACTTGCCTAATTCATATCATTCACTGCACGTGGACCAGCCTGATCTGCTAGTCAAGGAAATTATTTATTTTCTATCAGACTAAATTAATTATTATTTTCGATTAACAATTTTATCAGATTTATTTTATTTAAAATCGTTCTGGCTAATGCAACCAGTCGGGATTGCCGTATCACGTGGAACGTACAGGCAATCCAATCTGCAAAGGCTTAATTATTTTAAATTTTTAAATAAATAAAGGCTACAGGCTTCCCATCACAGCTTGAACCAGTGGGTCTCAATCGAAGAGAAGGAAAGAGACCTGACAAAATGATCCTTTTCCCATACACATCCGGCAGATCTTTAATCTGGGACGCAACTTGTGTTGACACATATTCAAGAACGAACTTTTTAAATCGGTTCAAACTCCGGGAGCAGTTTTCGGTGGGAGGAGAAAATGACGTTGCTGACGTGTTTGCTGAAAGTTATCAACCGAGAAGGTGTCTCATCATTAGGGCGATTTTTATTTTGACTTTATAAATCGCAATTTTTAACCTAAAAATTGACTTTATTGACTTAAAAAATTAAAATTTTGACCTTTTTTGACTTTATGATAATTTTATCTACAAAAAATTAATTTTTACAATGAATATAAAGTTCTCTCAACAAATAATGCTCAGGAAGGACACTTTTCAAATAGTTGAATACATGCAAAAATATGTTGTTTTTCCACTTTTTGATAGAAGGCATTTGATTGACAATTAATTTTGATTCTAGTACTTCCTGATTCCACATAAATTATCTTCGAAATGCAATCTCTGAATGTATTCAACAGCGTCTTCGCGATCTATTGCAATATACTTAGAACATCTTCAATTATCTGACAAATAATCGAAAAGTTAGCTGCAGAAAACAATGACGACAAGATATTAAAAATATTTTTTGGGATTAGAAATTCTTTCAAAAGTGTATTGACATAATTATGTCCCATATATTCGACAAGCGTAGTAAAGATAGATTATCTCGAATACTCTCAAACAAATCTCGTATGATTTCACTGTTCAACTTATGCAAGGGAATATCGATAAAAGCCTTATTGACTTTATCGACCCATTTGTTGAGCGTACTGAGTCGCTGATTGAATGCTTCTGTCTTTGGAGGCAAGACATGGCGCATGTTAATGGTCGGGGAATCCTATTTATTTATTTAATAAAATATAAATAATTAACATTTAAAATCGAATAATAAATAATATTATTCCAAAGACCACATAAAATATTAATTAACGCGGATACATGTGAAATGAATAAATTAATAAAAAGGTTTAATCACAAAAGTCTAGAGCTTTCATATTCTCATTATAAACCATCTTTGCCACAGAAATACCCCAATCCAGTTTACATCCACCATGGATTGTTCAGTAATAGAAATAACTGGGACAATGTGGCCCACAATTTGGCTAATTCCGGATTTGAGGTATTCTCATAACCTAAATTCCAAGGTTTACACATTCGATTCAAGAAATCACGGGGATAGTCCCGACAATGGTTACATGGATTATCCTATCATGGCCAGAGACATCGAAAAAACCCGCCAAAAGTTGGGGCATCACAAAGTATCACTAGTGGGTCACAGCATGGGTGGATTAACTTCCATGACCTACTCCTTAGAACACGTATAGTATGAGGATGTACAGTAGAGCAATATTGTCGACAAATTAATCGTCCTGGATGTGTGTCCATTCGGGATGGAAGGTTTCGTCAAAGTCATCGAGTTTGTCAAAGCCTTGGGATTCATACAATTTCCATTTGTCGCTAAAAACGTGAATTTAAAGGAAATCGCTTCAAAAACTGTAAAATTGAGCGGTGACAAAGTTCCAGTAATTTTGGCTGAAAAATTAGGCGAAACTTTTGGAGAATTTTTAAAAAAAGAAAATAATCGAGAAAAATGGATTTTGCTATTTAAACAGTAATTTCGACTCAATAATGAAAAATAAGTATAATTTGAAGATCAGTTTGAAAAAGACTGTCACCGTGGAGGGATTATTTCCTAACGAAGCATTGTTTTTGGGTGGAGAATTGTCGCCTTTTATGAAGTTTGGGTTTATTTATTTTAGAGGTAAGAGTCTCGATCATCTCAATGTTCACTTTCCACGTAAGAGACTTGGTTACTTGCCTAATTCATATCATTCACTGCACGTGGACCAGCCTGATCTGCTAGTCAAGGAAATTATTTATTTTCTATCAGACTAAATTAATTAGTATTTTCGATTAACAATTTTATCAGATTTATTTTATTTAAAATCGTTCTGGCTAATGCAACCAGTCGGGATTGCCGTATTACGTGGAACATACAGGCAATCCAATCTGCAAAGGCTTAATTATTTAAAATTTTTAAATAAATAAAGGCTACAGGCTTCCCATCACAGCTTGAACCAGTGGGTCTCAATCGAAGAGATGGAAAGAGACCTGACAAAATGACCCTTTTCCCTTACACATCCGGAAGATCTTTGGTCTGGGACGCAACTTGTGTTGACACATTTTCAAGAACGAACTTTTTCAAATCGGTTCAAACTCCGGGAGCAGTTTTCGGTGGGAGGAGAAAATGACGTTGCTGACGTGTTTGCTGAAGGTCATCAACCGAGAAGGTGTCTCATCATTAGGGCGATTTTTATTTTGACTTATAAATCGGAAATTTATACCTAAAAATTGAATTTATTGACTTAAAAAATTAAAACTTTTGACTTTTTTTGACTTTATGATAATTTTATCTACAAAAAAATTAATTTTTACAATGAATATAAAGTTCTCTCAACAAATAATGCTCAGGAAGGACACTTTTCAAATAGTTGTATACATGCAGAAATATGTTGTTTTTCTACTTTGTGATAGAAGGCATTTGATCGACAATTAATTTTGATTCTAGTGCTTCATGATTCCACATAAATTATCTTCGAAATGCAATCTCTGAATGTATTCAACAGCGTCTTCGCGATCTATTGCAATATACTTAGAACATCTTCAATTATCTGACAAATAATCGAAAAGTTAGCTGCAGAAGACAATGACGACCAGATATTAAAATTATTTTTGGGATCAGAAATTCTTTCAAAAGTGTATTGACATAATTATGTCCCCATATATTCGGCAAGCGTAGTAAAGATAGATTATCTCGAATACTCTCAAACAAATCTCGTATGATTTCACTGTTCAACTTATGCCAGGGAATATCGATAAAAGCCTTATTGACTTTATCGACCCATTTGTCGAGCGTACTGAGTCGCTGATTGAATGCTTCTGTCTTTGGAGGCAAGACATGGCGCCATGTTAATGGTCGGGGAATCCTATTTATTTATTTAATAAAATATAAATAATTAACATTTAAAATCGAATAATAAATAATATTATTCCAAAGACCACATAAAATATTAATTAACGCGGATACATGTGAAATGAATAAATTAATAAAAAGGTTTAATCACAAAAGTCTAGAGCTTTCATATTCTCATTATAAACCATCTTTGCCACAGAAATACCCCAATCCAGTTTACATCCACCATGGATTGTTCAGTAATAGAAATAACTGGGACAATGTGGCCCACAATTTGGCTAATTCCGGATTTGAGGTATTCTCATAACCTAAATTCCAAGGTTTACACATTCGATTCAAGAAATCACGGGGATAGNAAGAGTGGATTCATTAGAATTATGGTGCTGGCGTAAACTTTTGAAGGTAAATTGGTACGACAAAGTACCAAACAACAAAGTTCTTGCAAAAATTAATCCACCGTTGTCGCTTGTAGCGAAAATATGGAAACAACAATTATCTTACTTGGGACACATACTTCGGGGGGACGGCATAGAAAAGTTGATCTTGCAGTCTTCGTTTACCGGAAAGAGAAAGCAAGGAAGGCCAAAATTAAGTTGGTCTTCGCAGGTCGTTAAAATAGCCGGACATGATTTTCTCGAGATTGTAAAGCTCGTCAAGGACAGGGTTTCGTGGAGGAATTTGATCAACAGAATCGCCAATGGCCGGAATCGGCTGAATACGGCTAACTTAACTTAACTTAACTTATATCGTTTTTTAGTGCTAAGAAGTGATGAAAAATTTGTTTTTCAACATTCAAAGGCTAAGTTTGGGCCTAAGGATTTATATTTTTCGGTTCCTTTCCGCGATAGTCCTCAGAAGATGTGCCAATTGTCAATTCAGGCACTCCATTTGGACAACAAGAACGCAATTCAAAAATATTATGAAATTATAAAATTGTAAATTAATTCTACATATAAAATAATTTTAATAAAAATATTAATATTCCATTTTAGTGCAAATTCAGCTAAAAATGAGGAGAAAATCGCCCTTATTTCTGACTTTTCCTCATATATGAGCCGATGTGTCAACAACGAGACATTCGAAATTCATTCTCGTCATATGGCTTGGACAATGCTCTCCCAAATATCCACCAAAGTCGATATTTTGTCTATTTTTAGGAAATGGACGTGAAGGACGCCTGTGGAATAATCATGTCCGGTCGGAAGGAAGTTTCTTCTTGGACGGCAAGCGAATCCACGAGCCAATCCCCGACCAATTTCATAGACAGGTTGATGGAGAACAGTCCAAATGTTGAGAACCGCTGATCTACACTACAACAAATGCGAGATAGGCGGGGTTAAGCTAGAGAGGGCATATTACAGGGCGACAGCATGTCTCCGTTGCTGTTTGTCCTCTGCCTAGAACCGTTGAGTAGAGTCCAGACTGCCCAATTCGAACAAATGTCGATCGAGCATGATGGAGGGTGTTTTAGTACCAACCATCTCATGTTCATAGACGACATTAAACTGTTCGCTCGGTCTTCAGAGATCCTCCACTCGATGGGCAAAGCCTTGGAAGGTTATATGAAGGCCGTGGGTCTGGAGCTCAACTACAACAAGTCGGCGACTAACACCCCTGTGTGTGGTGATCTAGTCAAAGTCTTGGAGGAGCACCAAGGGTATAAGTATCTTGGTGTGGTTGAGAGTCCAGCCTCATTAATCACACCCGAAACGAGAAAGTGTGTAGTGGAGGGTGTGCGTAGTAGGGCAGCAATGTTGTGCAAAACTCGCCTCAATGCACGGAACTTATTTCATGCCTTGAACGAGTACGCGATTTCACTGCTAAACTACTACGTTGGCCTGATCGAATTCGAGCCGAGTGAGTACGATGAAATGGACCTTATTGTCCGAAGAGTACTCCGAGAGAATCACGTCCACGTGTTGGCAAGCAATAAGGAGAGATTATACTTGTCTCGCGGACAGCTAGGACGTGGACTGAGTAACATCGTACACTTAAGTGAGCGAATTCTGACTAAGATGCACGACACCTTGTGGAGTGGGTCAAGTGTATCCCAAAGGAAGGCTGCCATCCTTGCTGTTGAAAAAGCGCGTGGTACACACCTTGGGACCATACAAGGCTACGTGTCGGCTAAGTATGGTTTGGGTGCTACCCAAGTTAATGTGAAGGAGTTGATCAAAGTTCAAAGGGAATCACTAATAAAAAAGATCAACTTAAAAGTCCTTCACAAGACTCTCTTTAGCAGCCTGGACAACGCACATTGACGTATCGTCGTCATCAACGTGGCTGAAGTATGGGAATAACTCTCCCCGATCAGAAGGGTTATTCTCATACTTGCAGGATAGAATTTTTTTATTGGTCAACGGAGACAGTGTAACCACTGTAAAAGAAGGCAATGACCGTTGACCATTTAGCCACGAAGTGCGGGAGTATGCTTTACCATGATTACACATGGAGGCATAACGAGGTGATAAGGTCCCTCCATCTTATGCTATGCAACAAGTATGACTTGACGCGGTCCAGAAAGTTACGAACCCATCATCGGTGTGTGAGAACAGGAAGGTGTGCATTAAGGTGGATACCCCAATACAAACTTCGATTGTTGTTCAGTATAACAGACCGGACATTGTGATCTACAATAAGGTCACCAGAGAGATTGTTATTGTGTAGGTGAACATCATGTGCCTAGATCGTTTGCAGACAGTGAAAGTGGAGTAAAGGAAAAAGTATGACCTCCTCACAAACGAGCTAGACTGATGCATTAGTGTAAAGTCCATGTCATTTCGTGTGAGATGACATGGGATGGACTGGTCACCAAATACCACAAGGGGTACAGTTGGGTGTAGATAAGTCTCTACAGGCTTATATGCAGTCAATTTTAGGTTTAATTTATAAAATGTCGTAGTTTCTCAATAATATCCCTTTCCATCATTTAAATCAGGGGTCGGCAAATAGCAGCCGCGGGCCAAATGTGTCCTGCGAGTAATAAAAAATGGCCCGCGAAGATCAAAGATAGTTTTAAAACGAATTAAGCCATTTACAGAAGACAAATTTATCCAAAAAACGCCTAATTCTTGTTGCAGAAAATCTATTCCCTACCAAAGAAAAACATTTTTGAATCTATCTGCTTATTTCTACGAACTGTCACTAGAAGAGTTGAAGAAATGTCATTGGATTTAAATTTCTCTTTAAAAAACGTTTTGGGGGTTTTTATTGCATTGGATACTACACCTTTTGGTATCAAATATCTGAACTGTGATGTCAAACGTCATTATTGTAATACTGAAAGAAGAGATACTTCTCAACTTGCCGTATTTGTACAAAAGATAATTACAATACTCCAAATTTTTGAAGAATTTGCCAGTCATTTTAATCATGGGTTTAAAAGAATCTAATCTCCCACTTCCGGAATTTGTTGGAATTAAGACAGATGTGGCTCCTTCTATGCTTGGGAACTAAAAAGGAAAAATTGCATTACTCCAAAAAGAAATAGAAAATTTTGGCATTCAGCACAATTTGATCAACATTCACTTTTCATCAAGAGTTTCCAAATCCAAATCAGCTTCGCATCTCAATGACCTCAATTTGTTAGACGATACTTTTTTCTCAAAATCAGCGTACGTGTTTTGTACGCAAGTAACTTTTTTGCAAGTATGGAACTGCATATTTTACTCTATCCGGTATCCTCTCTGAAGTGTATTTTAGTACTTTTGGAGAGTGAAGTCTTTTTTCCTTTAGATTCCTATAAAACTTATTCTATTGAGTTCGACTTTATATATTTATATGAAAATTTCATCCAAAAATATAATTTCCTAACGAACTTTAACATTTTTAGTGATTATATTGTAAAAATAGATTTAGTGATACAGGTAGCAAACACTCCATCTAAAAGGAGGAGAGAGATCTCCAACAACAGAGAGTGAAAATCTTAATTAAATAGCATAACCTTAGTTAAATTGTTGATTTAAAAATATATTTAATTTCTAGAATATTTAATAAATTGTCAACCAAAAAAATAAAACAAACCTCTCTTTTAGATCGCATGAGCAAATCTCTATACTCAGCATCAACATCCTCGAGAAAATTCTTAAAATCTATATTATAGATTTTAATGTTTTATTATTGTGACAGGTTGACAACGTGCCCCGGTTGACAACGAGCCGTTGCCGTAAAATGCCGTAAAAAATCATTAAGCCGTAAATCGATTAACCTCCGGCAGATTTAAAAAATACTTAGTTATTAATAATACGGCCAGTTTATGATTTTGTGGATGTGAGGTCTACTGGGGGTGAAACTATGCGACCTCAATTCACAAGTGATTTTATTATGGATATGCTCAAATATGCACCTGACTGGAAGGCATGCGGATGTGACGGAACGTATAACTTTTTCATAAAGAAGATGGATTCTTTGCATGGGTTTCTGTGTAAAGAGATAGTCCGAATAATTAACGGAGATACACGCCTGATAGCTGGTTTTACACTGGGGTAACTTACTTGATCCCAAAAAAACGTGATTGTGAGACCCCAAAGGACTTACGCCCTATAACATGCATGCCGACACTTTATAAGTTAGTTACCAAGTGTGTTAATGGCAAACTATCCGAGTTCGTGGATGCATTTGGCTTAATTTCCGACAATCAACTTGGTACGAGGAGACAGTGTCAGGGTGCTAAAGAGCAGGCCCTTATTAACCAGTGCCTAAATAAAGAGTATGGAAATGGGCTATACTCTGCATGGGTTGATGTCAAGAAGGCATTTGATTCTGTTGACCATGACTTTTTATTTCATGTGATGGATTGTTCGGGATACCTGTTTGGATTGTAAACTTTGTGAAAAGTATTGTACAAATGTGGACTGTGAAGCTCCATATTGACGGAAGAAGAATTGGTTCTGTAAAGCTGGGCCGGGGAATTCTACAGGGGGACTCATTATCCCCACAACTATTTGTTATGGTAATGGACCCTCTGAGCAGGATCCTTAATTCCATGTTTCCGAAAATCCAGATTAATCAGGAGGACCCAAATATGCTGTCTTACTGTACGAATCATTTGTTCTTCATTGACGATCTAAAGATATTCGCCCTTAAAGAACATGTATTAATTAAAATGATGGAAGCTGTTGATGGATTCTTCAAAGTTGTTGGTTTGGAGATGAATTCAGAAAAGTCAGCGTCTAATGTTAAATCGTTATCTTGTTGTGAGACGTTGGAAGGAGTCAAAGGATATCGTTATTTGGGTGTATTTGAGGATGGAGGAAGTAGGGTCCTCAAGAATAAAGTTATGGACTCTATACTGGAGAATGTCAAGAAGAGGATAACAATGCTGTCAAAAACAAAACTGAATGCTGTGAATTTGTTTCGTGGCATCAATGAATATGCATTATCCCTATATAATTATTATATCGGGCTAATCAATATCGAACCTTACGAATTTGACGAAATACGACAACTCCTAACGACTCTCAGACTGCATCTTAAACCTGCAAATAAAGAGAGGTTATATCTAAACCGGAAGTCTTTGGGGAGGGGACTTGCTTCGGTTTCTTTCAAGAGTGAACTGATGCTCCTCCAGTTCCTGAAAAGTTTAGAAAGACAGTCGACAGTATGCTTACGGAGGTCGGGAATCCTGCGAGTGATAAAATCAAATAAATGGCACTTAGCTACGATTGCAGGATTTCTCGCCTCCAAGTATGCAGTTCTCGACATGGAGAATATGGATGTTGAGTTTATCCAAGATGCTCAAAGAAAATATTTGCTTAAAAACATCAATTGTAAAGTGCTACATTCGGTGTTTTTCAAATGTATGGAAGAACAAAATGTTGACCTAGCCACGTCCTCAGAGTGGTTATCCCAGGGAAACAACGGTCCGCGGAGTGAGGCATTGTACTGTCTCTTGCAGGACAGGAATTTATTTTTCGCATCCATGGGGTCATTATGCAATCACTGCAAAAAAAGCAGGAAAACTGTCGATCATTTGGCCACCCGGTGTGGTAAAATGTTAAACAGTGATTATCTTCGAAGACACAACGAAGTTGTAAGGTGTATCCATCTACATTTGTGTCGAGTCTATGGTATTAAAAATGGAAAAAAGATAAAGGCTCACTCGGTTCAGTCTATAATATCGACGCAGAATGTTGAGATCCGAGTTGATATGTCAATTATGACAGAAACAAAAGTTCAATACAACAAACCAGATATTTTTGTCTACGACAAAATGAAGCACGAAATAACTTTAATCGAGGTGGGCATTACATCACAAGACCGCCTCAAACAAGTCGAAATCGAGAAAGTCCACAAGTATGATCTACTGGCAAATGAACTTTCGATACTCTATGAAGCACAGGTGAAAACTATTCCGGTGGTTTTGACGTGGGATGGAGTTGTCTCGAAATGCTTTAAATATTACATGGATAAAATAACCATTGAAAAAGCAACGAGAACTTACATCCAATCCGTTGTACTCAAAAGAACTCTCGAAAGTATGCTAATTGAACACAAGCATGGGATGAGGGTATCTGGTGAAGAGTACGCCTCTGCTACCCACCAACTTGTCGAACTGGCATGCTGTTGGGACACATCAATTGAACCTACGAGACATATGACAACTTTGCCCGGCGAAGAAAGAGAGAGCGAGGAGAATGAGGAACAGGTAGCAAACACTCCCTCTAAAAGGAGGAGAGATCTCCAACAGAGAGTGAAAATCTTAATTAAATAGCGTAATAAAAAAATAATAAATGTACAACATTTTTGTTCCCAGGCCAGTCACCCAGCCAAGTACTAAAACAGCCTGTAATCGCTTAACTTCCGTGTTCGGATGGGAACGGGTATTTACGACTAAGTATGATCGTACGACTACATACAACTTCTAGTCTTCATTACTGATCATCACTCTTTTTTTACATTGACATTATTAGACAATCTGACAACCCGAACTGATGCAACTTGCTCCTGGTGATATGACGTGTGCACCACCTCGAACAGATTTACCCATTCAAACTAATCATTCTAGGGAAAGAGGCAGGCCACCCGCGTCACAAGACCGACCCTCGGATGGCAGGACGCAATCCGCGCCATCTGCGAGAGTATTGAGTGCATGGAGCAGCATCAATGGGCAAGGCAGGCAACCTCCCAGGTGTTGGGCAGGTTTACAAGAATGCCCAGAAATGGTTAGCCAAACTTAACTGAGCTCTTCAACAGCCGTTCAGTGCATCCCTGTCCGTTGCCGAGTTCAAAAAGTTGGCGTCCCATAAAAAACTGGTGCTCCGAGGGGGAGGAGCAGCCAACCGGTAACTGGAGGCCCCCCGTGCAGTGTAGTGCACGAGCACCAGAGTTGTGATTTATCACTACTCAAACATGTGTACGAGGTTTTCTCTCGGAATCTCTCTGCCTTTTCGTTGGTCCCCCTAGCGGACCGCAGAGTGACCCGAAAGATACCTGCGTGTAAGGTCAGTGGTGGAGTACTGACTGGTATCAACAGGGCCATTTCTCACCATTTGGTGAGTAAGCGGCCAGAGTCTCTAGAGGAGATTTCTCTCCTTTTGTATGTGGCTCAGGTTACCTATGAGGAATTGACGGTTAATCCCAGACAACCTAGTAAGTGGAAGGACAATATCGCTGCAAAAGATTGCCTCGCGAGAGGTAGAGCTGGAAGCACTGATGGGCACATATCGAATGTGAGAAACGGGGTCAAAGGCAAGGCTCCCCCTTGGTGCGTACCGCCTACTTCACCGCTACAGGGCCGCTAAGTGGGACCTGAATGAAATTGCAAGGGCACAAAGGCTGAGGTAGAAGAGTCAATTCTTGTTTACAAGAAGAAACTATCTACAGTGGGGCAAAAAAGTCATGGAACGCTTGCACATTTTGACTAAATTTAATAATTCTCCTCAAAAAATAATATTAAATACTGTAGTTTAAAAATGAAATTAGAAATATAAGACATTCTAGATTAATTGTTGAAAAAACTATACTAATTTGAGTTATTTATCCTGCAATAATTAGCGATTTTTTTGAAACAATCAATTTATTGAAGGAAAAAAGTCATGGAACGAAATCAAATTAATATTTAGTTGCACTCCCTTTTGCTAGTAGTACTGCTTCCAATCTTTTTTGTAAGGATAAATAAGCTTCTGACATTCAAATGGAGTAATATTTTCCCATTCTTCATAGCAAATTGTTTTCAATTCGTAAATGTTTGTTGGTTTCCTTAAACCAACTTTCATTTTTAAAAATTTTCCATAAATGTTCGATTGGATTGAGGTCTGGTGATTGACTTGGCCATTCCAAAACATTTATTTTGTTCCTTAGTAACCATTCAACAGTCATTTTTGACTTATGTTTTGGGTCGTTGTCATGCTGGAATGTCCATTGTTGTGTCAAATTTAATTTAGCGACCGAACGAAACAGGCATTCTTCCAGGATTTCGCAATATTTGAGCGAATTCATTATTCCATCTATTACAAATAATTCACCGACGCCTGTTGATGAAAAACAGCCCCACAGCATGATACTTCCTCCCCGTGCTTTATGGTAGGCATGGTGCATTTTTGGTTATACGCCTGATTGGATTTACGCCAAATTGAAGGCGTGTAGTTCAGTCCGAAAAGTTGTATTTTTGATTCGTCCGACCATAAAATATTGTTTATGAATTCATTTTCTTTATTTAAAAGATATTTGGCATATTTAATTCGTGCAGAAATGTGTATTTTCTTTAATAACGGAACACGACGGGGCCTTCGTTTATTGATACCTTCATTGCGTAGTGTAGAAGTAATTGTACGAAGGGATACTAATGTTCCTGCGATCCTTAAATCATCAGCCAATTCTTTTCGAGTAATTCTTGGTTTTTTACCGACTATTCATTTCATTAATGAGCAAGAACGTCGAGTTATTTTCTTTGGAGCACCTGATCTTGGTCGATTCAGAAGAGTTCCGTCTTGTTTCCATCGGGTAATAATATTCCAAACAGTACTTTTTGGTAATATAAGCAACTTAGAAATCTCTCCATAACTTTTACCTCTTTGGTAGGCCGTTACAACTTGTTGTTTTAGGTCCAAAGAATGCTCTTTTCTCGTCGACATGATAATTTTAATAACAAGCGAAAAATGAAAGTGTTTATTACTAATGAAGTTATCAAGAGGATACACTTTACCACTTCATTATGTCTTCGGAAATAACATCCTACCACATATTACCACACTGCGTGGCTAAAAGGTCAACATGCTGCCTTTTTTTGCAACAGACACATAGTGATCCCGTGTATGCAAAAAACAAATTCCTATCTTGCAAAAGACAGTACAATGCTTCGCTCCGTTCCCTTTCGATAACTATTGCGAAGTAGATAGGTCGAAATTTGATTCCTTCATAAATGTAAGCATAACCGAGTGTAGTGATTTACAATTGATTCGGTTGAGCAAGAGTTTCCTCTGAGTGTCCTTGAGTGACTTAATGTCCAGATTTTCCCCGTCGATAACTGCATATTTGGAGGCAAGAAATCCTGCGATTGTGGCTAAGTGCCTTTTTTTATTACTCGCAGAATACCTGACCTCCGCAGACAGATAGTCGACTGTTTTTCAAAACTTTTAAGAAACTGGGAGAGTATTAATTCGCTCTTGGACGAAATCGAGGCATGTCCTCTTCCAGACGTCTCGCGGTCCAAATACAACCTCTTTTATTTTCAGGCTGGAGATGTAACTGGAGTGCCGTAAATAATCGGCTTATTTGTTGGTCAATGTCATCAAACTCGTATGGTTCGATATTAATTAGCCCGATATAATAATTATATAGGGATAACACATTCATTGATGGCATGAAACAAATTCAGGGAATTTAGTTTTGTTTTTAACCACAGAATTATCCTCTTCCCAACATTCTCCAATATGGAATCCATAACTTTATTCTTGAGAACATTACTTCCGCCGTCTGCGAGTACACTGAAACTTCCGCCGTCTCCGTTGATTCCATCCAAAAAAATATTTAATATAGAAACAATATTTGTTCATAACGACTGGCACCTCTTGTCCATTGGTCCGTTAATTTTGACGATCACAATCATATTCTTATCAAAATCAATTGTTCCCGTCAACCCGTTCAAACCATGCGGTATTTCACGATTACGCTAATGCCGTTCGGACAGGATATAAAAAATATGTTGATTCATCCCTATGGAGTTTTCATCCTCAGAATTTCAACTCCCTCGATACGGCAGTCAATTACTTTAACAAAGTTATCCTCAAGGGGAGAGATCTATTTGTCGAAAAGGACTCTTGAAACTCACGAAAAGAAAATACGATGCTAAACAGTTGACCTAATAAAAGAAAGGAATCGCCTCCCTCTGGATCTAAACAGTTTAATGAAAAATTGCGTGAAGATAAGTCACAAGCCTTATAAAAAATCGGAATCCCCCTCAATCATTAAAGGGAAACCGAAAAAGGGAGTCTCCATCATCGTACTTCCTATTTCGAGATGTCGCTTTACAAATCTCTCGATTAAAGAATACACACTCTTGCGGACCAGACGGAATCCCAGTGATCATGCTGAGAAAATTGGGCGATGCAGCTATCTCTGCACTTAAGAGTGTTTACAACTACTCGAACAACTTTAATATCATTCCCACATTATGAAAACTGACCAGTATTCACCCAATTGTGAAGCCTGGAAAACCGAAGGAGGATCCTGGTTCATACAGGCCAGTGCCCCTTTTATGTGTCCAGATACGAATTCTAGAGAGAATGGCGATGACATTGATTCGCCCCTCCTCCCAGAAGTCTGTTTCAACATGGATTCAAAGAGGGAAGATCAACTGTCACACACCTAAATGCTTTAATGAAATTTATATCAGATGGTCAAAGTTTAGAGTTTAGAGTCTAAACTCTGATTGAACATTTAAAGCGAAAACATCCTAATTCAATTGGAAAAAAGGCAGACTTTTTTCTAGAATTAAAAAAGAATTTTGAAAATAAAAACACCTTACCGTCAATCTTAATAATCTTTAATAAAAATATATCTCAAGATGTCTCTGGATTATCTTATTCATATAAAGTTGCAGAGATAATCGCAAAACTGGTTGCATTATTAGTTTAAATTATAGGTAATTCCCATTCGATTGCAGAAAATGTCATCCGTCCTTGTTTAAATTATTTATAAACGATATCTTACAAAAAGATTCTTCAAATATTATGAAGACTATTCCATTAAGCAAAGACACTATACGAAGAAGAATTGATGAAATTTCTAATGATATTGAACAATACTTAATTTTATTTCTCAGAGAAAGCAAGTTTCAGTCCAACTTGATGAATCAGTTGTCGTTGATAACCAGTCAATTTTGATGGCATACGTAAGGTTTCTTTTTGAGACAAGATTAGGAGCTAGTAAGAAACTAAGAGAATAGTCGAGAGCCTGAGGTCAGCTCAACGACGCCGCGCTGCGTATTGAGTGGCAGTTTCCGCGGAGCACAGCGACCGAGATTCGCTGGAAAAGCCAGCTCGTCTCCCTCCGGTCGTATGTTTTGGAAAAGATTTTCCTGCCAATGTCGGTGAAGAGTTGAGCAGCAGCCTTGCCGGTATTTCGTCCTCTTTGACTCTTCAGCCTGAGCACTGTCGGAACCCGGGTTGCTGACAGTCTTGGGTAGCATCGTCACCGAAAAAGAGTCGACGCACGTGGAATCGCAAACCAGGGACTTGCCTTCCCTAAAAGGAAAGGTCGTCATCCCGTCGGGACGCTTGCCGTCACTCCGGAAAAGGCCGACTGGCTCTAGAGTGGAAAGGGAAACCAGCCGACTCCAGGGCCCTCCTGACAACGTCATTGAGTTGTGTGTGGCGGGGAATTCTGCCGGCACTCTTCTTACACGACAAGGCGTGCAAGCCGTTCGACGAAATTGTGGACCCGCACCGGCACTTACACTTACGACGAAATGATTTTTAAAATCATTCCTGGCACCCCCTAAAAAATTTCTCGCACCCCCAATCGGGAAGCACTGCTTTAGGCGATCCTGTGAAGTAATACCCAACTAATTAAAGTAATCTCAATTTTAATCTTGGTCTGAACAAAAATGTTTGGTTTGTTAAACTGGGCCTTCGTTTCAGGCAGAATCGATGTATCAACTCTAATTTCAACATTTTGTGTTGACAGTATTGACTGAAGCAGATGTCCCATTAACTTTCATGGTTTTTTAATTCAATAGATTCGACACAGATGAAGATGAATACTCTTTATAACTTAATTGTGTTTTTGGAAATAATCGCTGTTTAACATTTTACCACACTGATTGGCAAATAGTCAACCGTTTTTTAATGCTTTTTATGCAATGATTACATAATGGCCCCAAATGATGCGAAAAATAAATCTTTTATCGGATTTAAATAATTCTTGTAGCCGAACGGTTGAGTGCTCGTAACTAAATCACTTGGTTCCGGGTTCGATTCCCAGCGGCTGCCTGTGCCGGAAGCTCCGATCGGGTTTGACGAGTGATGCCGTCATGGACATCTTATCATATACGGACTCCGCACAGAGATGGGTCTCCGGACCCCCGGATCTCCGGATTAGATGTCGAGCTTCCCCCATTTACTGGGCTGCACTAAAAATAAAAAAATAAAAAACTTAAGACAAGAGAGAACTAATGGACTCTTATTCTGGGATTAACTAGAATAATTAACTTTCTTGTTCTCTCTTTTGCTCTTAAAAAACATTGTGTGGCTCGCACAAGGAGAGCTTAGGCACTTACCTGCCTCTGTCTTTCCGGTAGTGCTGCTTTGATATATAATTGATTCTTGTGGTACGTTCATGTTTGTTTTGACTGAGCTCTGTGGAACGCAATCTGACGGCCTACCTACGAATCAATAAAAAGAAAAACCAGCGAGAACGTAGATTGATGTAGCTCAAGGAACTCTCCACTGCCCAAAAATTTTCTTTACTCACACCCTGCTCAAGCAGGCCATGAAGGCCTGCTCACCTTGCAAGCCGATATCGATCAAGTCAGCAATGCTGATTAGATACAATGGGCTACAGAAGTAGTACAGTCCGCCTCGTGGTGGATGGCCTCATATAACACGGGCGTTCAATGAAAAGTTCCAAACTACAAAGTCAATACTGAATGTGAAGACCTTAGTGAGGAGTAGAGTGAAGGAGGACTACCAGGTTCTTAATAAAGAAATTTTGACTGGTATAAATGCTGCGATTGGGGAATTTATGAAAGCAAATCTACCAGCTAATCTCAATGATATTGCTGACATCCTCTATTCTTGCATATGACGCATTGGCCCACCGCGCCAGGAAAAGAAGCGAGTGGACCGGAATTATGAACGCGAAGCTTGGCAAACTAAGAAAGGAACTCGACTTGGTTACACCACTAACCAACGACAAAACGAGTAAATCATTCGACGACGAATTGAGAGACATCTTGAGCCAATATGGATACCGAAAGGCAAAAAAGGAGACTTGTTCAGAGTTGTGACCTGCATCCAGGATGAGGCAAAAATTGTGAAAAAACTGGCAACCAGTGAAACAAGAAAAAAATTTCGGAGGGACAATATGTGTTTTGAACTTGTGACTCACCCAAGGACCTAAGGCCGATTACTCCCATGCCAAATCTATATAACTTGTAACTAAATATGTGAACAAAAAATTGACGGACTACATTGAAGCATACAATTTGATCAGCGACAATCAATTGGGGACGAGAAGAATGTGCCAAGGAGCCAAAGAGCAGCCATTGCTTAACCAATGTATCCATCAAAGAAATGGGAATAACCTGACTTCTGTGTGGATTGATGTAAAAAAGGCCTTTGACTCTGTTGACCACGAGTTTTTATACCAAATCCTCGATAACTCCGGCCTCCCTCGTTGGATTGTGGATTTTATAAAGGGACTTGTCACGAAATGGAAGATCAACCTGAGATCTAACTAAACAGAAATTGGTGAAGTGAGAATGGAGAGGGGATCTTGCAGGGTGATCTTTATCACCACAAATTTTTGTGCTTATCCTGGACTCGCTGAGTAGAATATTGAATAGAAAATTCCCAAATGTGCTAGTGAACAAGTCAGGAAAGAGTGATCAAGTATAGTTAACAAACCACTTGTTATTCATGGACGATCTAAAAGTGTTTGCTCGAGAAGGAAGACAATGTAATGAGGATGATGGCCCAGGTTGATCAATTCTTTCAAGCTGCCGGATTGGAGCAAAATTCTGAAAAGTCTGCAGCTAATCTTGAAGGGTTGAGTGACAAAGCCACGCTGCTTGACGGGATTGATAGTTATCGTTACCTTGGAGTATTGGAATTCCGAAGGCTAGCTGCTAAAATCGCGGCCTGGAGAGTTTGCAGCGAAGAAAGAGCTGTCCCCAATTCAGGTTTGGTGTTGGAGTGGCCGGTGGATGCGAGGCGGCAGTGCACGCGACAAGGACCTATTTCGTCGAAACAATTCTCAAACCCGATGCCTGGGCCTGAAGTTAGATATATCGAACGCCTTTAACTCGCTAAGGAGGACTGTATTCTGGAGGCATGCTGGAAAAGAGCGCCAGAAATTGCCAGGCTAGTACTTTTATCGTATGGGACGGAGTCAACCTTGGTGTACGAAAACGAAATTGTTCAATCACGCACTGGAGTTCAGCAGGGGGACCCTCTAGGACCATTGCTATTCGCTTTGACTATTGATAGCGTGGTCCGCAACATAGAATCCGAATTTAACTTATGGTACCTGGATGATGCCACGATAGCTGGCCCATGGGAGAATGTATATCGTGACGTTCTTCGGCGATTCCAGCTCTTGGCGAACTGGGTCTGAGTGTCAACATTCGGAAGTCTGAATTGGTCAACATCTCTTGCTCGACCCCGGATTTTTCAGCTGTACGTCAGGCATTCGAGGGATTACTGCCAGGATTACCATAACTTCACTGGACAGAGTACACTTTCTCGGGTGTCGCTTGGTGATGCGGGTTGGAAATCACCTTCGCAGCAAGGGAAAAGAAGTTGAAACGTTTACGGAGAGAATATCCACCTTGGATCCACATGTCTCGTTCTTTTTACTAAAGAAATGCATCGCAATGCATTTCTCTGCCTCTCGCAGGATAGGAATTGATTTCTCGCATCCATGGGGTCTTTATGAAATCATTGCAAAAAAGCAGAAAAACTGTCGATCATTTGGCCACCCAGCGTGGTAAAATGTTAAGCAGTGATTATCTCCGAAGACACAAAGAAGTTGTAAAGTGTATCCATTTACATTTTTGTCGAGCTGAGAGGAAGGAAGATAAAGGCTCACTCGGTTCAGTCTATAATATCTACGCAGAATGTTGAAATCCGAGTTGAAACGTCAATTATGACAGAATCAAAAGTTCAATTCAACAAACCTGACATTTTTGTTTACGACAAAATAAAGAAGAAAATAACTTTAATCGAGGTGGGCATTACATCACAAGACCACCTCAAAACAAGTCGAAATCGAGAAATTTTACAAATATGATCTACTGGCAAATGAACGTTCGATACTCTATGAAGCATAGGTGAAGAATATTCCGGTGGTTTTGATGTAGGATGGAGTTGTCCCGAAATGCTCTAAAAATTGCATTAAATAAAATAACCATTGAAAGGCAACGAGAACTTACATCCAATCCGTTGTATTGAAAAGAAAACTCGAAATTATGTTAATTAAACACAAGCATGAGATGAAAATACCTGATGAAGAATACGCCTCTGCTACCAACTTGTAGAACTGGCATGCTGTCGGGACATGTCAATTGAAGCTATGGGACATACAGTGGGGCAAAAAAGTCATGGAACGCTTGCATATTTTGACTAAATTTAATAGTTCTCCGCCAAAATAATATTAAATACTGTAGTTTAAAAAATACATTAGAAATATAAGACATTTTAGATTAATTGTTGAAAAAACTATACTAACTTGAGTTATTTATTCTGCAATAATTAGCGATTTATTTGTAACAATCAATTTATTGAAGGAAAAAAGTCATGGAACGAAATCAAATTAATATTTAGTTGCACTCCCTTTTGCTAGTAGTACTGCTTCCAATCTTTTTTTGTAAGGATAAATAAGCTTCTGACATTCAAATGGAGTAATATTTTCCCATTCTTCATAGCAAATTGTTTTCAATTCGTAAATGTTTTTCGGTTTCTTAAACCAACTTTCATTTTAAAAATTTTCCATAAATGTTCGATTGGATTGAGGTCTGGTGATTGACTTGGCCATTCCAAAACATTTATTTTGTTCCTTAGTAACCATTCAACAGTCATTTTTGACTTAGGTCGTTGTCATGCTGGAATGTCCATTGTTGTGTCAAATTTAATTTAGCGACCGAACGAAACAGGCATTCTTCCAGGATTTCGCAATATTTGAGCGAATTCATTATTCCATCTATTACAAATAATTCACCGACGCCTGTTGATGAAAAACAGCCCCACAGCATGATACTTCCTCCCCGTGCTTTATGGTAGGCATGGTGCATTTTTGGTTATACGCCTGATTGGATTTACGCCAAATTGAAGGCGTGTAGTTCAGTCCGAAAAGTTGTATTTTTGATTCTTCCGACCATAAAATATTGTTTATGAATTCATTTTCTTTATTTAAAAGATATTTGGCATATTTAATTCGTGCAGAAATGTGTATTTTCTTTAATAACGGAACACGACGGGGCCTTCGTTTATTGATACCTTCATTGCGTAGTGTAGAAGTAATTGTACGAAGGGGTACTAATGTTCCTGCAATCCTTAAATCATCAGCCAATTCTTTTCGAGTAATTCTTGGTTTTTTACCGACTATTCTTTTCATTAATGAGCAAGAACGTCGAGTTATTTTTTTCGGAGCACCTGATATTGGTCGATTCATAACAATTCTGTCTTGTTTCCATCGGGTAATAATATTCCAAGCAGTACTTTTTAGCAATTTCAACAATTTAGAAATCTTTCCATAACTTCTACCCTTTTAGTAGGCCGTTCCAACTCTTTGTTTATGTCCAAAGAATGCCTTTTTCTCATTGACATGATAATTTTAATAAAAAGCGAAAAATGTAAGTGTAATTATACTAATGAAGTTATCAAGAGGATACACTTTATCACTTCATTATGTCTTCGGAGATAACATCCTACCACATATTACCATACCGCGTGGCTAGATGACCAATAGTCTGCCTTTTTTTGCAATGGACGCATAGTGATCCCGTGTATGCAAAAAACAAGTTTCTATTGCAAAAGATAGTACAGTGCTTCGCTCCGTTCCCTTTGGATAAACATTGCGAAGTAGATATGTCGATATTTGATTCCTCCATACATTTAAATATAACCGAGTGTAGTGATTTACAGTTGATTCGGTTAAGCAAGAGTTTCCTCTGAGTGTCCTTGAGTGACTGAATTTCCAGGCCATTTTTTTTTTTTGTTTATATTACTCGCAGAATACCCGACCTTCGCAGACAGATAGTCGACTGTTTTTCCAAACTTTTAAGAAACTGGAAGAGTATTAATTCGCTTTTGAACGAAATTGAGGCAAGTCCTCTTCCAAACGTCTTACGGTTCAAATACAACCTCTCCTTATTTGCAGGCTGGAGATGTAACTTGAGAGTCGTAAGTAATCGGCGTATTTGTTGGTCAATTTCATCAAATTCGTATGGTTCGATATTGATTAGCCCGATATAATAATTATGTAGGGATAATGCATATTCATTGATGCGCGAAACAAATTCACAGCTTTCAGCTTTATTTTTGAAAGCATTGTTATTTTCTTCTTGACATTCTTCACTATAGAGTCCATAACTTTACTCTTGAGGACATTGCTTCCGCCGTCTGCGAGTACACTGAAACTTCCGCCGTCTCCGTTGATTCCATCCAAAAAAATATTTAATATAGAAACAATATTTGTTCATAACGACTGGCACCTCTTGTCCATTGGTCCGTTAATTTTGACGATCACAATCATATTCTTATCAAAATCAATTGTTCCCGTCAACCCGTTCAAACCATGCGGTATTTCACGCTTACGCTAATGCCGACTGGACAGGATATAAAAAATATGTTGATTCATCCCTATGGAGTTTTCATCCTCAGAATTTCAACTCCCTCGATACGGCAGTCAATTACTTTAACAAAGTTATCCTCAAGGGAGAGATCTATTTGTCGGAAAAGGACTCTTGAAACTCACGAAAAGAAAAATACGATGCTAAACAGTTGACCTAATAAAAGAAAGGAATCGCCTCCCTCCGGATCTAAACACTTTTATGAAACATTGCGTGAAGATAAGTCACAAGTCTTATAAAATTAGAAACCCCCTCAATCATTAAAGGGAAACCGAAAAGGGAGCCTCCATCATCGTACTTCCTACCTCGAGATGTTGCTTTAGAAATTTCTCGATTAAAGAATACACGCTCTTGCGGACCAGACGGAATCCCAGTGATCATGCTGAAAAAATTGGGCGATGCAGCTGTCTCAGCACATAAGAGTATTTACAACTACTAGAGCAACTTCAATATCATTCCCAAATTATGGAAACTGTCGACTATTTACCCAATCCTGAAGCCTGGGAAACCAAGGGAGGATCCTGGTTCATACAGGCCAGTGCCCCTTTTATGTGTCCAGATACGAATTCTAGAGAGAATGGCGATGACATTGATTCGCCCCTCCTCCCAGAAGTCTGTTTTCAACATGGATTCAAAGAGGGAAGATCAACTGTCACACACCTAAATGCTTTAATGAAATTTATATCAGATGGTCAAAGTTTAGAGTTTAGAGTCTAAACTCTGATTGAACATTTAAAGCGAAAACATCATAATTCAATTGGAAAAAGGCAGACTTTTTTCTAGAATTAAAAAAGAATTTTGAAAATAAAAACACCTTACCGTCAATCTTAATAATCTTTAATAAAATATATCTCAAGATGTCTCTGGATTCTCTTATTCATATAAAGTTGCAGAGATATCGCAAAACTGGTTGCATTATTATTTTAAATTATAGGTAATGCCCATTCGATTGCAGAAAACTTACAAAAAGATTCTTCAAATATTATGAAGACTATTCCATTAAGCAACGACACTATACAAAGAAGAATTGATGAAATTTCTAATGAAATTGAACAATCCTTAATTTTATTTCTCAGAGAACGCAAGTTTTCAGTCGAACTTGACGAATCAGTTGTCGTTGATAACCACTCAATTTTGATGACATATGTAAGGTTTCTTTTTGAAATAAGATTAGAAGCTAGTAAGTAACTAAGAGAGAATAGTCGAGAGCCTGAGGTTAGCTCAACGACGCCGCGCTGCGTATTGAGTGGCAGTTTCCGGGAGAACAGCGATCGAGATTCGCTGGAAAAGCCAGCTCGTCTCCCTCCGGTCGTATGTTTTGGAAAAGATTTTCCTGCAATGTCGGTGAAGAGTTGAGCAGCAGCCTTGCCGGTATTTCGTCCTCCTTGACTCTTCAGCCTGAGCACTGGCGAACCCGGGTTGCTGACAGTCTTGGGTAGCATCGTCACCGAAAAAGAGTCGACGCACGTGGCATCCCAAACCAGGGACTTGCCTTCCCTAAAAGAAAGGTCGTCATCCCGTCGGGACGCTTGCCGTCGCTCCGGAAAAGGCCGACTGGCTCTAGAGTGGAAGGGAAACCAGCCGACTCCAGGGCCCTCCTGACAACGTCATTGAGTTGTGTGTGGCGGGGAATTCTGCCGGCACTCTTCTTACACGACAAGGCGTGCAAGCCGTTCGACGAAATTGTGGACCCGCACGGCACTTACACTTACGACGAAATGATTTTTAAAATCATTCCTGGCACCTCCTAAAAAATTTCTCGCACCCCAATCGGGAAGCACTGCTTTAGGCGATCCTGTGAAGTAATACCCAATTAATTAAAGTAATCTCAATTTTAATCTTGGTCTGAACAAAAATGTTTGGTTTGTTGAACTGGAACTTTGTTTCAGTCAGAATCGATCTATCAACTCTGATTTCAATATTTTGTGTTGACAGTATTGACTGAACCGAATTTACCCTTAACTTTGTTTTTTAGTTACATAGATTCGGCACAGATGAAAACGAATACACTTTACAACTTAATTGTGTCTTCGGAAGTAATCGGTGTTTAACATTTACCACACTGATTGGCAAATTGTCAACAGTTTTTTAATGCTTTTTATGCAATGATTACATAATGGCCCCAAATGATGCGAAAAATAAATCTTTTATCGGATTTAAATTAATTCTTGTAGCCGAACGGTTGAGTGCTCGTAATCAAATCTCTTGGTTCCGGGTTCGATTCCCAGAGGCTGCCTGTGCCGGAAGCTCCGTCATATACGGACTCTGCACAGAGATGGGTCTCCGGACCCCCGGATCTCCGGATTAGATGTCAAGCTTCCTCACCATCTATTGGGCCGCACTAAAAATAAAAAAAGAAAAACTTAAGACAAGAGAGAACTAATGGATGTCTTATTCTGGGATTAATTAGAATAATTAACTCTCTCGTTCTCTCTCTTGCTCTTGAAAAAAATTGTGTGGCTCGCACAAGGAGAGCTTAGGCACTTACCTGCCTCTGCCTTTCCGGTAGTGCTGCTTTATATATAATTGATTCTTGTGATACGTGCATTTTTGTTCGACTAAGCTCTGTGAAACGCTACCTGAGGGCCTACATACGAATCAATTAAAAGAAAAATCAATGAGAACGTAGATTGAAGTGGCCCAAGGAACTTCCCACTTCCCATGAACTTGCCTTACTCACACCCTGCTCTCCAGCAGGCCATGAAGTCCTACTTACCTTGCAAGCCCTGATTGATCAAGTCACCATTGCTGATAAAATACACTGGGTCACAAAAGTGGCCCACTCCGCCTCGTGGTGGATGGCCTCATATAACACGGGCGTTCAATGAAAAGTTCCAAACTACAAAGTCAATATTGAATGTGAAGACCCTAGTGAGGAATAGAGTGAAAGAGGACTACCAGCTTAATAATAAAGAAATTTTGACTTGTATCAATGCTTCGATTGAGGAATTTATGAAAGCAAATCGACCAGCTAATCTCGATGACATTGCTGACATCCTCTATGCTGGCACGACCATATTACGCACTGACCCACCGCGTCAGTAAAAGAAGTGAGTGGATCGGAATTATAAACGCAAAGCTCGACAGACCAAGGAAAGACCCCGAGTTGGTTATACCACTTACTAACTACAAAATGAGTTCGTCATTCGGCGACGAATTTAGAAACATTTTGAACTAATATGGTTTCCGGAAGGCAAAAGAGGAGACCTGTTCAGAGTTATCATTTGTATTCAGGATGAGGTAAAAATTGTGGAAAAACTGGCAACCCATGAAACAAGGAAAAACTTCAGGAGGGAAAATATGTGTTTTGAACTTGTGACTCACCCAAGGACCTGAGGCCAATTACTTGTATGCCAAATCTATATAACTTGTAACTAAGTGTGTGAACAAAAAATTGACAGACTAAATTGAAGCATACAATTTGGTCAGCAATAATCAGTTAGGGACGAGAAGAATGTGCCAAAGAGCCAAAGAGAAGGCATTGCTCAACCAATACATCCATCAACAAAATGGGAATAACCTGCTTTCTGCGTGGTTAATGTAAAAAAGGCCTTTGACTCTGTTGACCACGAGTTTCTATACCAAGTCCTCGATAATTCCGGCCTCCCTCGTTGGATTGTGGATTTATAAAGGGAATTGTCACAAAATGAAAGATCAAGATGAGATTTAATCAAAAAAAGATTGGTGAAGTGAGAATGGAGAGAGGGATCTTGCAGGGTGATCTTTATCGCCGCAAATCTTTGTGCTTATCCTGGACCCCCTGAGTAGAATATTGAATGCGAAATTCCCAAATATGCTAGTGGACAAGTCAGGCAAGAGTGCTCAAGTATACTCAACGAACCACTTGTTATTCATGGACGACCTAAGAGTGTTTGCTCATAGGAAGACACTGTAATGAGGATGATGGCCGAAGTTGATCAATTCTTTCAAGCTGCCGGATTGGAGCCAAATGCCGAAAAGTCTGCAACTAATCTTGAAGGGGTTGAGTGGCAAAGCCACACTGCTTGACGGGATTGATGGTTATCGTTACCTTGGAGTATTGGAATTCCGAAGGCTAGCTGCTAAAATCGCGGCCTGGAGAGTTTGCAGCGAAGAGCTGTCCCCAATTCAGGTTTGGTGTTGGAGTGGCCGGTGGATGCGAGGCGGCAGTGCACGCGACAAGGACCTATTTCGTCGAAACAATTCTCAAACCCGATGCCTGGGCCTGAAGTTAGATATATCGAACGCCTTTAACTCGCTAAGGAGGGACTGTATTCTGGAGGCATGCTGGAAAAGAGCGCCAGAAATTGCCAGGCTAGTACTTTTATCGTATGGGACGGAGTCAACCTGGTGTACGAAAAACGAAATTGTTCAATCACGCACCGGAGTTCAGCAGGGGGACCCTCTAGGACCATTGCTATTCGCTTTGACTATTGATAGCGTGGTCCGCAACATAGAATCCGAATTTAACTTATGGTACCTGGATGATGCCACGATAGCTGGCCCATGGGAGAATGTATATCGTGACGTTTCTTCGGCGATTCCAGCTCTTGGCGAACTGGGTCTGAGTGTCAACATTCGGAAGTCTGAATTGGTCAACATCTCTTGCTCGACCCCGGATTTTTCAGCTGTACGTCAGGCATTCGAGGGATTACTGCCAGGATTACCATAACTTCACTGGACAGAGTACACTTTCTCGGGTGTCCGCTTGGTGATGCGGAGTTGGAAATCACCTTCGCAGCAAGGGAAAAGAAGTTGAAACGTTTACGGAGAGAATATCCACCTTGGATCCACATGTCTCGTTCTTTTTACTAAAGAAATGCATCGCAATGCATTTCTCTGCCTCTCGCAGGATAGGAATTGATTTCTCGCATCCATGGGGTCTTTATGAAATCATTGCAAAAAAGCAGAAAAACTGTCGATCATTTGGCCACCCAGCGTGGTAAAATGTTAAGCAGTGATTATCTCCGAAGACACAAAGAAGTTGTAAAGTGTATCCATTTACATTTTTGTCGAGCCGAGAGGAAGGAAGATAAAGGCTCACTCGGTTCAGTCTATATATCGACGCAGAATGTTGAAATCCGAGTTGAAACGTCAATTATGACAGAATCAAAAGTTCAATACAATAAACCTGATATTTTTGTTTACGACAAAATAAAGAAAGAAATAACTTTAATCGAGGCGGGCATTACATCACAAGACCGCCTCAAAACAAGTCGAAATCGAGAAATTTCACAAATATGATCTACTGGAAAATGAACGTTCGATACTCTATGAAGCATAGGTGAAGAATATTCCGGTGGTTTTGATGTAGGATGGAGTTGTCCCGAAATGCTCTAAAAATTGCATTAAATAAAATAACCATTGAAAGGCAACAAGAACTTACATCCAATCCGTTGTATTGAAAAGAAAGCTCGAAATTATGTTAATTAAACACAAGCATGAGATGAAAATACCTGATGAAGAAACGCCTCTGCTACCAACTTGTAGAACTGGCATGCTGTCGGGACATGTCAATTGAAGCTATGGGACATACAGTGGGGCAAAAAGTCATGGAACGCTTGCACATTTTGACTAAATTTAATAATTCTCCTCAAAAAATAATATTAAATACTGTAGTTTAAAAATGAAATTAGAAATATAAGACATTCTAGATTAATTGTTGAAAAAACTATACTAATTTGAGTTATTTATCCTGCAATAATTAGCGATTTTTTTGTAAAAATCAATTTATTGAAGGAAAAAAGTCATGGAACGAAATCAAATTAATATTTAGTTGCACTCCCTTTTGCTAGTAGTACTGCTTCCAATCTTTTTTTGTAAGGATAAATAAGCTTCTGACATTCAAAAGGAGTAATATTTTCCCATTCTTCATAGCAAATTGTTTTTAATTCGTAAATGTTTTCCGTTTCCGTAAACCAATTTTCATTTTAAAATTTTCCATAAATGTTCGATTGGATTGAGGTCTGGCGATTGACTTGGCCATTCCAAAACATTTATTTTGTTCCTTAGTAACCATTCAACAGTCATTTTTGACTTATGTTTTGCGTCGTTGTCATGCTGGAATGTCCATTGTTGTGTCAAATTTAATTTAGCGACCGAATGAAACAGACATTCTTCCAGGATTTCGCAATATTTGAGCGAATTCATTATTCCATCTATTACAAATAATTGACCGACGCCTGTTGATGAAAAACAGCCCCACAGCATAATACTTCTTCCCCGTGCTTTATGGTAGGCATGGTGTATTTTTGGTTATACACCTGATATGATCTACGCCAAATTGATGGCGTGTAGTTCAGTCCAAAAAATTGTAATTTTGATTCGTCCGACCATCTAATATTATTTATGAATTCATTTTCTTTATTTAAAAGATATTTAGCATATTTAATTCGTGCAGAAATATGTATTTTCTATAATAACGGAACACGACGGGGCTTTCGTTTATTGATAGATTTATTTCGTAGTGTAGAAGTAATTGTACGAAGGGACACTGATGTTCCTGTAATTTTTAAATCATTAGCGAATTCTTTTCCAGTAATTCTTGGATTTTTATAAAATATTCTCTTCATGAATGAGTAAGAACTTTGAGTTATTTTTCTCAGAGTACCTGATATTGGTAAATTCATTATCATTCTGTGTTGTTTTCGTCAGGTAATAATATTCCAAGCAGTACTTTTTGGTGGCAATTTCAGCAATTTAGAAATTTTTCCATAACTTTTATTTCTTTGGTAGGCCGTTACAACTCGTTGTTTTAGGTCAAAAGAATTCTCTTTGCTTTAAGGGATGATAATTTTAATAACGAGCGAAAAATGCAAGTGTATTTTATACTAATGAAGTTATCAAGAGGATACACTTTATCACTTCATTATGTCTTCGGAGATAACATCCTACCACATATTACCACACCGCGTGGCTAGATGGTCAACAGTCTGCCTTTTTTTGCAATAAACGCATAGTGATCCCATGTATGCAAAAACAAATTCCTATCTTGCAAAAGACAGTAAAATGCTTCGCTCTATCGTTCCCTTTGGATAACCATTGCGAAGTAGATATGTCGACATTTGATTCCTCCATACATTTAAACATAACCGAGTGTAGTGATTTACTCTTTATTCGGTTAAGCAAGAGTTTCTTCTGACTGTTTTTGAGTGACTTAATATTCACTTTTTCCCCGCTAATAACTGCATATTTGTAATCAAGAAATCCTGCGATTGTGGCTAAGTTCCTTTTTTTATTACTCGCAGAATACCCGACCTCCACTGACAGATAGTCGACTGTTTTTCCAAATTTTTATGGAACTGGGAGAGTATTAATTCGCTCTTGGACGAAATCGAGGCATGTCCTCTTCCAGACGTCTCGCGGTCCAAATACAACCTCTCCTTATTTTCAGGCTGGAGATGTAACTGGAGTGCCGTAAGTAATCGGCTTATTTTTGGTCAATGTCATCAAACTCGTATGGTTCGATATTAATTAACCCGATATAATAATTATATAGGGATAACGCATATTCATTGATGGCGCGACTCAAATTCACAGCATTCAGCTTTGTTTTGAAAACATAGTTATCCTCTTCTTAACATTCTCCAGTATGGAGTCCATAACTTTATTCTTGAGAACATTACTTCCGCCGTCTGCGAGTACACTGAAACTTCCGCCGTCTCCGTTGATTCCATCCAAAAAATATTTAATATAGAAACAATATTTGTTCATAACGACTGGCACCTCTTGTCCATTGGTCCGTTAATTTTGACGATCACAATCATATTCTTATCAAAATCAATTGTTCCCGTCAACCCGTTCAAACCATGCGGTATTTCACGCTTACGCTAATGCCGACTGGACAGGATATAAAAAATATGTTGATTCATCCCTATGGAGTTTTCATCCTCAGAATTTCAACTCCCTCGATACGGCAGTCAATTACTTTAACAAAGTTATCCTCAAGGGGAGAGATCTATTTGTCGAAAAGGACTCTTGAAACTCACGAAAAGAAAAATACGATGCTAAACAGTTGACCTAATAAAAGAAAGGAATCGCCTCCCTCTGGATCTAAACACTTTTATGAAACATTGCGTGAAGATAAGTCACAAGT
>RDEW01000016.1:11545-91030 GCA_011109175.1 Dicyema japonicum
CAATTTCAGAAGAGAAAAGGAAAAAGACCCCCGTCCGTATAGAAAATGCGTGGGATCACAGTCGGAGCATCGAGAAAAAATGGCCCGATTATTGAGAGATGCCGGGATCACCTGAATATTAGTTATTGGTTAAGACGGTGTTTCTTTGGCTTAAATAATAATAATAATAATTGGGAGTGAGTGTAACTTTATTTTCATTGTGAGTTGTTCTAATGGATCTTCAGTGTCCATAAAACTTGATGTGTAATTTGAAAGGTCCACAACATTAATCTGATTATGGACAATGGTAAGTAAGCCTCCACCTCTTCTAAATTTTCAATCTTTTCGGAGCACGTAATAGGAGACGTTGAAATTGAATCTTCATGAGTAAGCTTTGATTCTTGAATTAAAGCGATATCTACTGAGTTGGACTGAAAAAATCCTCTAAGTTCAATAATCTTTGTTCAAATTCCAATTATGTTGATTTGGGCAATAATCAATGGCGGTCCTGGATTTGGTTTGATATCGCCGGAAATAAGTAGTAATGCACGACGCCATCCACGTCTCAATGAAGAAAGGATAGGGATTTTGCAGATCTTTTTCACATAAATTGTGCAATGCCACCACATCGTAGGTGAACACGCGACATTATTTTCAAAAAAGTTTTTTAGATCAACTTTTTAGATTTTTAGGTCAATTTTTAAATAAAAATTTAAATAATATAAATTATATGTCACCGCCCGTACGTGGAAATCCATCGATTTTTTGCATTTTTATAACATTTTTCCTTACTCTAATTATTTTTAGTTAAATATACCAATTTTTTCAAATTCATTGGATATCTGCCTTAATTATTCATGCAAAATATGGTATCATGACAACCTGAAACAATTCAATACAATTAATGTCGGAGAATCTATTAAACATTTAAAAAAAATTAAGCGAAAATTAACTTTTAATATTAAAAAATTATTCTTTTCAGGCCCTTTCCCTTACTAACTAAAATAAGTTACATGTGTGTAAAATAAATAAATAAAATAAATAAACATACCGTTAAAACTCCTACTCGAAACATAGACCCTAATCGCTAACCATAATCCATAACCCTAGCCCTAATCCCTTACCATATCCATAATCCCTGATCTATGATATTAATCCTTAACCCTAATTTATAACCCTAAATATAAACCCTAACTTTAAACCTTATTTTTTATTCTTAAACCTAAAGTATCATAAAACCTATCCCTTAACCATCTATTTCTAATTCTAATCATAACTTTGACGAATTCAAATCCATTTTCTAAAAATACCTAAGTGTGATCTCATCCCTAAAGTAATTTTCAACATCAACCATAATTAATACTCAATCTCATTCCTAGTCACTTATCTAACATAAATCATAATCAATACCTAATCTTATTCCTAATCAACAACTAAATATAATCTCCACGTTAAGCCTAAAAGATAAAAAAATATTTCTTGTATGGAAAGTCAATTAAAATAATCTTTTAACTCGCCTATGGTGGACTATCATTATTTCAGAGTTGCCACCATCTATGTGGACCATAGTTCCTTGTATATCCACTTCTAGATAATCTGTAGTGTCCAAGTGCTCATATAATGGACCTTTTTTCGATGTTTTATTGTAATCACAGTCCATTCGTAAATTGACTCTGTCTCTTACATTCAACGATTCTTCCATCTTCTTTTCTTTATCATTTTTTCCTTTAGTAGAAAAAACGGATGATAACCATTTTTTAAGAGATTGATTTAACCAGTGATTCTCAACCTTTTTTTTGGTGTACCAAAAAAAGTCAGTGTACCAAACCAAGTTATTTCGTGTACCAAAGAAACAAAGACTTATTTAATTCTTTTAATTAAATTTAGGGACTTAAAATCTTTTTTTTAACTATTTAATGAGAGCCTTGTTTTTCATGCATTTTAATTAGTTTCTGAATATTAGGGTCCAAGCGTGTTAAAAATAATCTGACATCTCCTCGCGAGCAGATATTAAGCTTATTACGTTCATCGCTCNACCAAGTTATTTCGTGTACCAAAGAAACAAAGACTTATTTAATTCTTTTAATTAAATTTAGGGACTTAAAATCTTTTTTTTAACTATTTAATGAGAGCCTTGTTTTTCATGCATTTTAATTAGTTTCTGAATATTAGGGTCCAAGCGTGTTAAAAATAATCTGACATCTCCTCGCGAGCAGATATCAAGCTTGTTACGTTCATCGCTCAATATCCTGTTTACTACGCTGAATCCTGATTCCACAAGATATGTCGTTGGAAAACATAATAAAATTTTAATTATTTGTTCCCAAATCTTTGGATATTTGTCTTTAAATTCCTTTTTTTGCCAAAAGGTAGACAAATCCTGGTTTTCAAACAAAATCTTGTTTGAATCCTGATTCCACAAGATATGTCGTTGGAAAACATAATAAAATTTTAATTATTTGTTCCCAAATCTTTGGATATTTGTCTTTAAATTCCTTTTTTCGCCAAAAGGTAGACAAATCCTGGTTTTCAAACAAAATCTTGTAAGAATAATTATATTTAATTTCTATAAAAAATAAAAATGATAAAAATACCAATAAATTCATCTTGCAAATCCATTTGCACCTCTACAGTGCTAGTCAAAAAAGGATTTATCATCCATCTTGGTATTTCCATATTAATCACGTCTACAAGTCTGATTGTCATTTCCTTTTCCAAATTAATTAGATGGTCAACCAAAATTTTTATATCAAATTGATTAAATGCTTCACATACTGGATATAGAAAATCGTATTTTCCTGATTCAAAGTTATGTCTATAATTCTTTAACTTTTCACAAAATGTAATTATTGTAACTCTAACGTCAAACATAGTTACAAAATTTCCCTGCAATTTCAAAGAAATTTCATTCAGTTTAGCAAAAATCCAATTTAAATAATAAAAAAATTTCTCATTTTATGAAATCGATCTTGCTAATTCCTCTTCATTTTCCGATTCAAGAAAGTCCAAAATAGCTGGTAAAAGGTTTACAAATCTTTGTAAAGCAGTGCCTTTGGACAACCAGCGAACCTAAAGAATATAAAAAACAAAAATAAACTTCAGTATGATACAAGAGTCTTAAATAATCTTCATTTCTATCTATACAAAATTTCCTAAAGATCCTATCAGATTTTGGACTTGTTTTAATTCGATTGATCGTTTTTATGACGAGATTCAGCACTTGATTTAAAAAAGCGGAGATTTTTTTGAAACCAGATGATGGCGGTGTAATACGCAATGAATATGAATTAAATTCGGACATTTTTGTTTCAAATAAGACGCAAATCCTTTGTACTTCCCAACCATGGCCATTGCACTGTCCGTAGCACATGTGATTAAATTGGAAAATGGAATTTGTTTTCCTTCAAAATACGTTTTCAATACATTAAAAATTGACTCTCCGGTAGAATCTGTTATCAAAGGTCTGATAAACAAAACCTCTTCACAAAAAACTACTTTTTCGTCAAAAAATCTAAGCAAAATATTATTTAAAATACCTAACTAACATAGGCCATTAATATAGATTTATTATCACATAACAGACATTCTTCAATCTGCAAGGAAAAAACAGTTTTTCTAAGTATATTTTTTAGGAAGCCATTTCGTCAATTCGGCAACGAATCGTATCATTACTCAAAGGTAAATTCTAGGAACATCAAAATGGTCGCACTACTTTAAAATTTCAGATGGATTATGTCCCAACATATCTTGTAAAATAACTGCGATAGAAGGTATTATTAACTATTCACCCGAAACATGGGTAGCATTATTTTTAGCAACGATATGGGCAATTTTGTAGGATGCAAGTAACCCATCTATGAAATAGGTTAAAAGGAATACTTTTTCGTGCAAGAGCATGATGACTGATTAACTTTTGAAGGGTAGTAGGTTCATCAATCTTGTTTTTTATATTTTGAAAATATTCAAGCAAAGATGCGACTGGATTTGGATGTCTAGTCCTCAAATGGTGTGCTAATCTTGACAATTTCATAGAACTGTTGGCCAAAGAATTTTTGCAGATTATGCAAAAAGGCTTAGATTTGTCTCCACTGGAAGGGATAAATCATATTTCAGATAATCTTTACGATAAATCCGAGGAGTACGAGAATTACCACCAGACATGTGATTGACACGAGTATTTATATGTATCAAATGATAATGGTTAACCATCGTAATGAACTAATTACTGATAATAAAAAATATTTAAAAAATAATACCATGTACCAATTTTTTTCCATGCACCATTCGAGTATTTTTCATGTACCAAAAATGGTGCACATGCACCACGGTTGAGAATCACAGATTTAACCTATACATTATTTTATAAATGATACCTCTCAAACTGGCCTTGAACCTACGGTGCCCTTGGTATTCCAAAAATATACTCTTTCTTGAAAGCGACGCATCAAGATACCCATCTTTTAGATGTTCGATTATCTGACGCAACTTAGAGCCATGTGCAGAAATAAAATAATTTTTATTTTTAAAAATTATTATTATTATTATAGGCACGTACGCGATGCCAAGATCATGACAAAGCATGTGCAACACGAAAAGTTAACAATCTAATTAACTTGTACAAAAAAAAAACGTGGTGTGCTGTCGTGTTGTCGACGTGGTTGTTACGAAAAATACAGACACAACAATGAAGACTAATGAAGAAAGGAAGGAAAACACCTATCCATGTGAAAAGTGCAACGTAACTAATATGAGAAAAAGGATGATCGCTTGTGCAGCCTGTTCAAGATGGTATCACAGGTCTTGCGTAGGAGTGTCCAAGAAGGCTCTTATCAATATGACAAAATGGAACTGCCAACCATGCCTTTCATCTGGTACTGCTTTTTCTTACTCCAATCAAACTGCTTGCATTGAACCGTTTGACCCTACTCTCGTAGCAGATCCTGATGAAGCTCTGAAACTGATCTCTCGAACGCGCTCGGACGTGACCATTCCTGTGAAGATTCCCAAAGGTGCGAGAACTGCTGTTGCCGAGGCTCTGATCTCCACCATCAAGGATGTTTTGAAGCCTGACGCCGTTTCTTCAGAATGGGTCAAATTTTTCCTTTTCCCGTCACTCACTCTTGGTATCAGAAGACCAACGGAAGCACTCACTTCTCTCGCAACGAATATCAAAAAGAGAGTTAGACTGTTTCTAAATGAACATAAAATGTCACTTACTGCTTTAAAATCAACTCAAATTGCACCCCGGAGCTCAAAGCGTCCGAAAACGGAGGAACTTCGCTTAATAAAGAAACTAATCAGGATGAAACTTATGGAAGGCGATATTCGTGGTGCTGTACGGCTATTAGTTTGTGATCCTGGGACACTTAAAAACATCCCTGAAACGCTCCTGTCTTTACGAGAAAAACAGCCCGGATCCCCCGAAGACTTGAGAACTATAAAACCTTTCCACGAGGAACAATTGCTCGCCTCTAACGAAGATATAATCACCTCCCTGCGTTTATTTCGTCCTAGTAGTGGAGGTGGTATCGATGGTTTGAGACCCGGTCACCTACGTGATCTCACAGCTCCAATGATGGGATCTGTCGGGAAGGATCTTTCGAACGTTATTTGCGAACTGATCAACAAAATTCTTTCTGGATGTTTGTCTCCTTTCGGTCGAGATATGTTATTTTCTGCTAATCTTGTTCTCTCCGAAAGCCTGACGGCGGTGTCAGACCGATTGCTATTGGAAACGTGTTTAGGAGACTTGCAGCAAAAGTCGCTTGCTTTTCTGGGGTTCAAAGATTACTTCCTAGTTTCAGTCCTATACAGATGGCGTTGGAGATCGTGGCGGTGCAGAAGCTTGTGTCCACGCAGTGAGGAGTTTTTTCACGTCGTCGTCCCAATGCAAAGAGGACGTTGTTGTCTGCAAAGTAGATCTTAAGAACGCATTTAATTCCATAAGGAGAGATCATTTATTGGAGTTATGGCAAAAAAATTTACCACATATTTGGGAGATTGTTCGCCTTTCATATTCTAAGCCATCATCATTGGTTTTCCACGATGCCATCATTAAATCACGAACTGGTGTTCAACAAGGCGACCCACTTGGACCACCTCTTTGCTTTGGGGATCCATGGAGTAGCCGCATGTTAAAATCACCTTTAAATTTATGGTATTTGGATGACGGAATCATTGGTGGACATCCAATACAGTTTTGGAGGACGTGCGTCGTTTGATATCTGAATTCGAAGCGATTGGCCTTTCTGTCAACAAGGCCAAATGTGAATTATTCAAGATCAATTTGAGTCCCGATCTGACTACTTTCTACAATGATCAGTTTAAATACACTCTCGAAAATTATGCATCGGTTCCAGTTGGGGAGTCTCTGTTCCTTGGTTCCCCTATATTCAAAGACCGAATTGTGGACATGTTTAAAGAAAGGACAATAGAGCTCGGTACTTTTGAGACCCGTTTGCGGCATTTTGACAACCATATTGCCCTCTTCCTATTGAGAAACTGCTTGTCCATTCCAAGATTAAACTATTTACTAAGGACTGCACCATGTTATAAGTGTGATTCCTTTTTAATGGAATACTCTGATTGCCTCAAAAGATGTACTGAATTCGTACTTAACGTTTCCCTTGACACCCCTGGATGGATACAGACTCAATTACCGATATCATTGGGTGGAATCGGTCTTACTACTCCCTGCCTAATTGCTGGCCCGGCGTATTTTGCCTCAAAACTTTCATGCAAAAACCAAGTGGACTCAATTCTTTCAAAGCTTCCATCTCGGAAACTGTCCAACGACTTGGTTGAATACATGGACGTGTGGCGGAGTGAAGGGCTTAGCGAGCCGCGTAATGCAGACCAACAATCGTCTTGATGATCCATAGATGGAATGCTCTGGCATCCAACCTAGTCAGCCTTCTCTCTGGACATCGCCTGGACTGTTTCCAAAATTCGAGGGAGGCGGTTGATGGATCTTGGGTTGGGGTTTACCCATGTCAAGAAGTTGGTGGATTGTTGGATGATGACTCCCTTCGTACAGCTGTATGTCTACACTTCGGATTGCCTTTTTGCACCAAATCGAAGTGCAAATGTGGCTGTCTATCGGACGAACTGGGTCTCACCTCCTCTCATGCCGGAGCGGAATTGGCAGATCTTCTCGACATTCGGCAATGAACGGCATCATTAAGAGGGCATTAGAATCGGCTGGATTCCGTTGCCGGATCGAACCGACTGGTCTATTTGACAACGGAAGACGCCCTGACGGCATGACCTCCTTTCCTTTCGAGCGAGGGCGAAACCTTGTATGGGATGTGACCTGTGTCTGCTCTTTCGCCCCAAGCAAAAAAAATAATTCACCGGGCAGACCTTCTTCTCAAGCAGAGGAAATGCTAAGTATTCGGATATCAGCGACAGGTACATTTTCGCACCTGTCGCGATTGAAACTTCGGGGAACTTTGGCCCTAAAACGCTGAGTTTCCTGAATCATCTTGGAAAACTACTATCCGACAAAACTGGTGATCTTCGTGAGGCGAGATGGCTCAAGGAGAGGCTCTCGTTGGCTGTTGTCCGTGGGAATAGCTTATGCATCTCCCAACAGCTGAATAATTAAAATTAAAATTAACTATTCTTTTTCTTTATAATAAAATAAATTAAAATATTTTTGAAAAAAAAATGTTTGAAAATGTAAATTTGAGCATTATGTAACGCGTAGCGCCTGTGACATACGTGGTATTTATACCTATTTATTTACTACCGGTCTTTGAAGTGAAGAAAATCGATAGCGTTTGTTTTCTGAATTGAGAGAATATGGACGACATGACGAAACCTTCGTCTTCCAACAAGGAAAATCCCAACACAAACCCTTAAGAGAACATTTTGACTGGGATTAATTCGAAGTGTTATTTCTCGCCTATTTTTAACATCAATACCTTACTAAGTAAATAAAAAACTCAGAGTAATTGGGAACAATCGCTGAAAGACAAACTCAATATGCTCGAGTATGTTCACCGCAAGTTAAATTACGGGGAAGAAGCAATTTGATGAAGAAACACGAAATACTTTGTGTTCGTATGGCTTTAAAAGGTCGAAGATGGAAGATTCGAAAGGATTATCACCTTGATACGTGCTAGAATCAACAGTGTGTGGAAGAAACTGAGAGTTTATGAATCGAGAAAGGTTTATAATAGCAAGCTGTTACTTCGACAATAAAAGACGATTCACTAAAAAAAACCAGCAGAACGGAAATAAATTATTTTCTACTTGGATTTATGTGAAGGAGACATTCGACTCTCAATCACGAGTTTTAGATATTGCAAAACTCTGGTTAGAAAACAAATCATTGAGAGGAGTAAAAATAATAAGTATTCTGGAATGGAGTCTTTCACCACAGTTCCTCACACTCTGAATCCCGAAAGTTACAATGGGAAATCTTGGTCACTGGCAACTCACATGTGCGAATAGTCAGCTCAACTTTATTGACGATATAAAGCTTTTTTTCCATTAAAGTGATACAATGGAAAGGATGCTTAAGAAGTTGAATCGATTTTTTGTTCAACTAGATTGGGGAGAGAATTTGACAAGTCTGCGGAGTATGTTTTGTCTAGGGAAGCTCGTTTCCTTGATGGAATTGAAATTGATTAAGGGAAATTTTTAGCAAGTCGATAAAAATATACGACGAATTCTTACTGACGACCACGTCCACTCTCGGCCAGCAAACAAATAATTACTCTATCTCTAAGAGAAAAATTTGGAAGGTGCTTCGATTCTTTAAGTCGAAAAACTGAACAAAAGCTACTCCAATTTTATGGAGACCTGGAACATAGGCAAATTACTGCCAAGAACATTGGAAATTCTACATTAACTCAAGGAAGACACATATACATCGAAAGTATAACATTGAAGATACAACAACGTCCAGTTTATGGATACTCAGCATGAATATCCAATTACGATATTGAGTAGAAACCGCTGCACTCCGTTCTATATCAGTGTTTGAAAGACATATGTAAATGTTGAATCTGCTGGATAAGTAATGCATGGAAATAACTCCCCCGCAAACTAAGAAAGACTGTATCTGCTTCAAGATCGCACTCGAACCATGCATCTCATTTAACTGGTTTACCATCTCTTGGATAAATTCCATGATATCTAAGCTAGCCAAAAAAGGCTTCCAAAATTACAAAACGATTGACTTCTGTACTGTCTCATTCTCCAATACCTCTGGAATCCTTAATACCTAAGATCCGAAAAACTTGCAGTTGTGACTTCGAAAAACTAGTTATACGACCGATGCGTACTTGCGTGAGTTCTATAAAGGAACATCGTGCCAAGCTGATGTCTCTTTTGGAGCATGCCAGGATCCCATGATTAGTTTCTTTGGAGTTAATTTTTTTTCATTTCATTATCAACATGCTCACATCAAATATATCCTTCAGGTGTATTTGGAGCTGTGTAGAACGTGTAGAGAAATTTTCACGTGGGTAGCCAGCTCGTTGAGTAAACTACATAAATCTGTAGGGCACAAATCAAACTTATTTCCCTTATCAGTAACTATCGAATAGATTGATGAAAATGACTACAGAAGTGAGAGTCACCGTTCTCAAAATTCTTTATCTTAGAAATATTCTGATGTACTTAAATTTGACCTAGTCAACCTCTCAATTATCATTTTATTATCTTTAATAAAAAATTAATAATTTTAACTACTTCACGGATTCTAGGTTCGGATCTCATCGTCTCCATTCATACATCCTTTCTTTTGTTAAGAAATTATGGTTTCTGAGTTCTCGAACATGTCGTCTCGTCCATGTTTACATGAAGAAGGAAATCCATGGCTTTCGTCCATCTTGAAGCCAAGTAGAAATTTCGTAAACCACTGACTGATTATTCAACCACTTGGATTGCAGAAATCAATTCAAAATAGCCCTGCTGGATGGATAATTCAAACTGTAGAATTAATCATTTATTCATTAGAGAGGTTCCACCTGTTTCTTCAATGAGACATCCCAGAGTTCTCAAACTCTTACATTTTAGTTCACAATGAAAGCAAATTAGGGAGAGAAAATATTCTGAATTGATTAAGGGCAGCAGAAGAAGTATGAAAAGTTGGCATTGTGATCATCAAAAATGTATCAAAGACAACACAAAGAATTAACATAAATAGTGTTGACTAATATCGTCCCTACTGAGCACAGAGTGGTCAATGGATGCACATTACAAATTTAAATGTATGTTGGGGAAGTGAGGAAAAATGTTAAAAGCAATTATCGTCGGGATGATACAACGGCAGAAATATAGAGAATAAATAGTTAGAAATCAAATAATGAAAAATATCCATATTTATAGGTTACCGAAATATAAAAATATAGTCTGAAAAAAATGGGACTCATCGCCAGGATATTTCCTCTAGTCGCGGAAACAGGACGACTCCCCTCCCATTATGACAAGACTAATAATTACTCCAATACCAACTTTCCTTTATTTAATCAGGGCGTGTTTTGTCTTCAGGGAGTTGCTGTTTGCGATAAAATCAGTTTGTTTCTTATTATCTTGTTAACAAAGCACAGATCTTGACAAATCGAGGCCACTTTCTCCTACAATTCCCTCTAGTCTTCACTAGGTACTTTTAGGACGTGAAAAATGCGATCTCTTTGGAAACCACTGAACTCAGTTCGCTCAAAACAAGTCCATAGTTCATGATGATGTGTCATTAAGGAAACAACAAACCAATGTCCGCTCATAATTCGAATCGCGTGCTCTAGTTAGGGTTAGGGTTAGATTTTTATGGGAGTTGACTTTAAAACCCCTGATCCCCATCTTCACTTCCCATAACTACTTCGTGCATAATCCTTATTCCATTTTCAGAATAGTTGATTAAACCCAGCGAATCTTTATTCCTTTAGTTAGGGATGAGACTCTGTGGATCAACGTCCAGTATGTTTTTCAGGTGTTTCTTGAAAACAATACGGATTTCATCCGTCATTTAGAAGTCACCTTTTCTGATATATTTTTTCTATACCGTTTCTGCTTCGATCTAGTACATATCAGTTTTTATAGCTCTTCCAAAAGGATAGATTCTTGATTCAAATTTTAAGACTTTGTCCTTCTATTTTCAAATCCACACATTCTTCCAATTTATAGACTTGATCACAAATATCCCGTTGGATAAAGCATCTCCATCTTATCTGTCAATAAAGAGTCTCAATTTCGTCTGTAGGCGATTCCTCTCACCTATAAATTCATAACTTTTGACGGTTAAGAATTATTATTACAGCTTTTTGGATTACCATCTTTTCATAAAATCGTAAATGCGTCTTCACGAGATCAATATTTATCTGCTAACAGTATTCAATTCCTCGTGTTGAATATTCCATGGTCCAACCACATAAACTCTTAGATGGAAAATCCCGATAATGTTCCAGGCTACACCAGTTACGTCGAATCTAAAGAAACTTCATTAATATTCGACATCAAACTGACAATCACCTCTTGAGGAATGTAGTCAATCACAATATCCTATATGGTTATAAGTATTTCACATAACAAGAAGTGACGACGTACATTAGACCCCATAGTTTATTACGGCTATTAAATAAGAATGGTTTAAATCTTCCGACGTTAGAACTTCAAATATAAAGGTTTCAGACAAAAACTCCAAACACCGTCCATGTTAAGTTTGTCCTATAACACTCATAGTTGACATTTTTTATATATATCTCATACCGGAATCGAATACGGACTTTGTTGTAGAATTCAATAATTTATTCTTTTATTAAAGAAAGAAAAGGGAGTAAACGGTTATATAGCGTTTGCCCTGACTTCGTGGCTATTCCCTCTCGAGATAGCGAGAATCGCTCAAATAGCCAGCAGCAAAAATTATATTCAAAAATTATAATAGAACTTGTATCTTATCGAAATTGCAAGGAGTGCTAGTTCATCATGCCTTTTTCTTTTTCATTCATCTGCACTATTTATAATACTCAGATTAGCATTTTTTCAGTTGGTCTGATACCTTCATAACCTTGGTTACCAATTCCTTTAAATACATCTTCGCGATTGCGTTGAATATCAAACTTTAAAAGATGCTTTGCATGCTAAATTTCCCGAAAATCTTCCGAGGCACCGAAAATATAGGCTTGTAAAGAAGATAGAGAATTTTTCCATTATCAATGACAGGTATTGTAAATTTTCAATAATTTTAGACTGTATCTTAAATAAACTGATCCCAAGTTAGTCATATCCCAGGATAATGAAACCGAAATTGAGCATGTTGCGAAATCGTTGCACGAGTTTTCACACGGAGGAGTCAATAAAATTGAGTATGAATGTCGACAAAGATACTTCACTGTAAAGAATGAGATTATCAGAAAAGTCATTCGAAATTGTGAAGTCTGCAATAGGGGAATGTCTATTTGTTAATTGCGACCTTGATTTGAAGAAAACTAGTTCTTGTTTTTGAGAACCAATCAAGATGAACGGTGTTTATAATTATTGTCTGATTCACGTGGGTATGTGATGCTTACATCAGATGACCCAAATCATTCTCTTTTCATTTTGAGAACAAACTCGGCGTACTACTAGTTTCACAGCTCTATCTGCCTATTTGGGAATATCCAAAACTCTAGTTTTCTTGGGGTTCAACATATCACATTTAGATTGAGGTCACTATTGGATTTTCATGTCTAATAATGGAAAGATTAAACGGACCGTATATGAAAGGCTGAGGGTGAGAAGATTTTATGAAAAAATCCATATTTTTGGAAATACTATCGGAAGATAATGTGTTCGAAGTCGGGCAGAAAGATAATATGAAATAACCAGACGGGGGAAATGGCTGACAAATAAAACACCTTCGATGTTCAGGGATCAGCTCTAAAAAATTCAGGTTGTTGATCCGTGGAGGTTGACGCAAGATGACAAAAGAAGTTGTGTGCCAATATATTTAAAAACTCCGACAAGGAATATTCTCAAGAAATTTGGACGCCTGACTCTCTCAGATGCAATTGTGTTCATATAATTGATCTCCTTGAAAATCTTGAGAAAGAACTCAGCGACAATTATGTCGACAGGGATCAAACTAAATAAATTAATTGGGATAATGCTCACGTCATTCATAAATCTAGGGAAACCTATCCATTCTTTAACACCTATCATATTCGATTCATTTCATCGTCGTTTTTTATGAAGTTATTCTTTCCGAGTCAAGAGTAGAGATGTATGATTCTGTTCTCCAACCAGGATATTTTTAATTCATAATAAATTTGAATTAATTAACACCAATTTATATACCCGAAAAAAGAACCGATTAAGTTAGTAAAATGTTAGTAAACTCCGCAAGTAGGAAGTACATTGTACTTATCCACAAAGGCACTGCAGTCTGAAATTATATTATTAATTACGTGTTTCACTTGTCGTCATTTATAGTCTAAAGATATTACTTTCGAACATATACATGGTATTACTTTCGATTCTTGATTCTATCTGATATATATCTATAATAAATATAATATCATACGCCACTGCATCATCGAATGAATCCCTGCACACGATGACACTATATTATTATTAAAAATACTTAAATAATTAAACATTTCTGACATTAAATGCTTGAATAACTTTTATTCTGTCTGGAAAGTAACTACATAAATTAAAAAAATGTACATATGTAAAGTAATGTTAATTGTTCAGCAAAATCAATCGCGATGTATGTAAGGGAATTGCATTGTTGCAAACGCCTATTAAATTAATAATATATAACAAGCTCGAATTGTAACTTGAAAAGTACGTTTGTTTATATATTTTAAGCTTTCATCATTAATACATGACTATGGTTAAGTAATATTTAATACAAATGACTCACATCCAGTCCAATAAATGAAAAATTGGTATCCTCTTCAAATTTAATGTTTTGAATGTATAAATATCCTATTTTAGAATAAAAGTGTAGGACAGAAACTGTACAATTAATCAATATCTTAATAATTAATATTTAATACAGTCGTTCCACTGATTAATTTCTAATTGACAATATTTCTGTGTCAAAATGCAGAATGTAAGGTATAGTATAATGAAAAAGAACATCTATAGGATTAAATATCAAAATGATGAATATACTAGTTAACCACAAGAAATTAAAATTATTACATAAATTACAGTCTTTATAATTAATAATAATTTTATTAAATCAAACATTTAATTAATAAATAAAATTAAAAAATAATTTAATAAAATTCACTTATTATACAGTGTTCTCCGATTTGTGTAATAACATAACCATGAAGTTTTATAACTATGCCAAAATTTCTAATATCTTTTCCAAAATGTTTAATAACTTTGTCAAAATGTTTAAAAATTGTCATAAAGTTTAATAACCTTTAAATAATGTTAATTATAAAATGCGTAAAAATCATTTTTAAGTGAATTTGTTATCCAAGAGCTAAAAATTGTCCTATTTCTATCTAGGAATTTAGATATGCGGATGACCTGATTTTGTTTTCGAGGAAATCAATGATATCAGCATACAATACTTTCGTCCTTATCATACTGCTCTACATCTCGGAAACGTGGGAACTAACTCGGAGATGTGTTGATAACCTAATGCTTTCTAAGAAAACAATTAAGATTCTATTACGCATACACAATCCAATCGTGATAAATACGAATCTTATACACAGCTTGCTAGTTGGAGCATCTGGATAAAATTATTACAACAACATTGATCTAAACCATGCTAAAATTGCATTAGTCGACGATAATGATGAATAAAGTCTCCGAAATCGTAATCTTGTAAGAGCGTGGAGATGTCTAACAGACCAGATTATCTGGGGTGGTTTTGGACGATTGAATCATTGGAGAATGCCTGAGAATGTCTGTTAAAAGTAACTATGATTTCCCTACCGCAAAATGAGGTCATATTTCTATTTGACAGTAAAATTAGGTCAACCGTTGAAGTGATAATATATTTGATGACAATGGATGTACTGGTTCATGCTTTTATTCGGAACCAAATGTGGATGCCATTAGTGGATACTGTCCTTACTCTTATTCTTTGTAACTATCAGGAACCGTGGACGTATGGACAATTCTTTAATGATCCGGATGACCGAACTAATCTTTAATGTCTGTTTTTTGAACTAATTATTAAATGTTGTGAATGGTAAAAGACTTGTCTCAAACGACTAGCGGTTATTCAACGAATGCTTAGTTAAGTTTTTATCCATGTGATGAAATTGGTAATTTTCTGGCAATGAATATGAGAATAGCAGCCTCGTTTGGTCTCTGTACTGTTGCTATACTGTTACTATGACCTTTTCGTTGATGAAAAATTAAAATAATAATTATGAAATAGTGAAAAACTCAAATAATAGTAATGGAAACGTCTCAGTGTGCTTAATGTTACAGATAAAACCCTTGGAAATAACAAGGTTGCAAATATAATGGAAGAGAAGTCTAATCGGACACTTTCATTTCATGCTTATGTTCTACTTTAAAAGTTCTCTCTTATGTTACTGATTTGATGTATGTCCCCGTTACTTTATTTACATCTTCGCACTTAGAGACAGCTTTGTTGGTTGAGTGGTGGACGCCTCTCTAATGATGTTGTCTTTATCGTACTCTCAGTCTGTCTATTCTACCCCGTTTACAATTTCAATGTCAGAGGACTCTCTAAACAGGAGACCCTATGTATTGATCGAGGAGGAAAGTTACATGGAGAAATTAGTAGAACGGAGAGTGAAGAGGACGACACAAGTAAAGCCCTAAATACTCATGTGCTTATAGGTAACGCAGGGGTACAATTAAGTAACTTAAGACAACTCTTTCCCTGATCGTAGTTGAATTGTCTTTACTTGGAAGTCGTAGTGATCTCGGGAGCGGACTGACTTGGTAGCGAGATTGCTAACGGTCTCCACCTTCTTACATGTTATCGAAACTGGGTTACTTTAAAGACAAAGTAAAAACAAGGGACATGTAACCAAGTAGGATGAGGTCTAAAAAATAATTTAAAACTGCGTCATCCAGTGTCTCTGGTCTTCATGCACACACTACAACACGAAAGAACCTTCTCTCATTCCTGAAGAGAAATCCGATTGGAGAAGGGAACTTTTACAATTTAAACTAAGAAACAAGCAATATTTTGCATCAAATTAACAGTCTGGAATTTTAATATAAAAATTAATTGTGTCACATTAAAGCTTTTATTGCATAAATGTCTAACCCAACATTAATTGCCTGTCTGATATTCACCACATCAGTTTAAGTGCATCTGATACTCAATCGAATTAAACTCTATCAAGCTCTTTCAATGCTGGACAAGAATCCAACCTAGATTCTACAGTTCATTTGTTGAGAATATCAGGTTTCTTATGTCTGTCATCACCTAAGCTATCCCATGGGAAGAGAAAAGTCAAGGGCTTTTTTCCACCAGGAAAAAAAGTAAACATTTCTTGCATAGAGGTTAAGACATCACCTCATTCTTTGGCGAAAGAGTTCTCATAATAGTCTTCATTGGTCAAAGAGAAGGTAGGAAGATCCTTTCAACTACTGTATCGCGCTAAAAGGACTCGTCGCCTCACGGATGGAATCTGTTTGACGAGAATTGACTTTTGCTGAAACTCCATCTTTCGGATTCGAACCACGACCTTCAGATCCAACGTCATTAAACACGTTCAGCCGGAAAGCCTTTATTAGTAAACCCTGAAGGTAACATTACTTAACATACTTTACATGAAAGAGTTAATTTCATCAAAACACATAATCTAATTCGAAAATTATTTTTTGTGTTGTGGTGTATTGGCCGTTCTACTTTTTGGATTGAACAGACAATGAAAAGGATCCGAAACCAACACCGAAACCCAAAGAGCATATTTCTCGCACGTCTATCCCCTGCATTATCTGTGGAGAGGCAAAAAGAGGAAATATAGTATCTAATGTTCCCGTTGCCCAAATTTTGGACACCTTGGGTGCAACAAGCTGACAAATCGGACTGCTCAGTGTCTCCCAAGATGGTCATGCCCCACATGCCTTGGGAACCCCACAAGGCAAAAGGAACCGCTCTCTGGTTCAGTCCTGGACCTATCTAACACGGACGAATTTTACGCCGCCTGAACCGGCTTGTATCAGAGAGGGTTATCCCACTCAGAATCCCAAAGTCGCGCTCAGCAGCTGCCACGTGTATCTCAAAACTAATCACCAAAGCAGTCAGTGACAACACCCAAGAAGCTTGGATGCGCCTTCTCTGCTTTGCACCTCTTGTCCTCGGATCACATCCGACTGAACTGAAGGAACGGAATGTCAAGTCAATCATCAAAAGGAACGTTTCTAAATACGAAAGTATCAACCTGGCGGATACACTGGAAAGCATTTCGACTGCTGTTGACTCATCCTCTTCATCCAGAATCAAGAAAAGGGATCTTCGCAGATAAATAAACAAGAAGATCATGGTCGGGGACATTCGGGGAGCCCTACGTACACTCTCCAGCAGCGACAAGGTTCTTTCACCAAGCAAAGAAACCTTAGACCAGTTAGTCCAGAAACATCCGCCCGCACCAGCTGATCTACGTGACACGAAAATTCAAAAGGATGTCCCACAACTAAATGCCACCCCTGATGATATTAAATGGGCTATCCGTGCATTCCCTGGAAGCAGCGGCGCCGGTCTGGACGGCCTACGCCCAAGCCACATAAAATACCTCACCTCTGTAACAACCGTCGATACAGAGGACTCCTTCATCGTCTCATTGAATGCCTTACGAATCACGTTCTTCGGGCAGATATCTCGGAGTATGCTTGAGAACTCCTCTTCGCTTCGAGGTTGGTAGCCTTTAAGAAGTTTTGCGGCGAGATAAGACCCATCGCCATTGGTAACGTCCTTAGGCGCTTATCGTCGAAGATCACTGCCAGAGCAGCCAGCAAGACTTTTGAGTGCCAAACTTAGTCCTGTCCAACTCGGAGTTGGAGTACCTAATGGATGTGAAGCAGTAATACATTCAATCCGGAATTTTGTTGCCAGCCCTCCTGACGCGTAGGATTCAATTATAGTCAAACTGGACATACGTAATGCATTCAATAGCATCCGAAGGATAGAATCATAGAAGATAGTGTCTCTAGGATTCCTGAGATCAGCAGGATGGTCAGACTCTCATATGGTTCCCCGTGTACGCTGATCTTCGGACAACACGCCATCAAGTCCAAGACTGGAGTCCAACAAGGAGACCCACTTGGCCCTCTACTCTTTGCTTTGGGTATCGACTGTGTATCATCTGCGATCAAAACTCCCTTGAACTTATGGTACCTTGATGACGCGACCATTGGGGGAGTTGGGAAATTGTTGTGGAAGAGGTTAAACGCGTCATCCCTGCCCTCGCGGCACTCGGACTGGAGCCGAATCCATCGAAGTGCGAAGTTATTAACGTGACCTGTGGAGAGGACACCTTTGAACGCGCAATAACGACCATTTCTACTTGCCTCCAGGACATCAAAGTCACCCGACTAGAAAAGGCGATTTTCCTCGGATCTCCTCTGTATGACATGTCAACTGTCCTGGAGGAGAAGAGTGAATCCGTACAGCTGCTCACGCACAATCTAAAGGCTTTGGACTCCCACATTTCTCTCTTCATCCTCAAGAATTTTCACCTTACACCACGACTCCTTTTTTTTCTACGGACATCCCCATGTTTCACAGACATGGATTTCTTGAGAGTTATCGATGAGAAGCTGAGGACCTCTGTTGAAGAAACACTTAACATCTCTCTGGATAAAGCAGGGTGGACCCAATGCAAGTTACCACTTCGTTATGGAGGAATTGGGATACGCTCGCCACTTGAACTCGCCCTCCAGCCTTTCTGTCTTCGACATATGCTTCCCGTGGTCTAGTTCACCAGATCCTACGCTACATTAACGGATCGGACACTGAACCAATGGCATGCATGGCTCACGATGTTTGGATTGGACTTAATTTGGGACTCCAAAGAACTTCAACAAACAAACGAGACTGAACGAACTTGTAATGTTCTTCCAGGGACCATCGATAGAAGCCTAAACAACAACACTCGACCAGCATCGTCTGGCTTGTCTGGCTACCGCATCAACAAACGTAAGTAGTGCATGGCTCAAAAGCATTCCCGTGCATTTCACTCGAACTTTTCTGGACGATGACTCCACGAGGATTGGATTTGCGTCTGCCTCGGAATCGATGCTTGCGTAATCCATCGCTGTAGATGTGGAGGAATAGTTGACACAAAAAAACTCCACGCACTTTTCTGCGAAGGAGCGCTGGAAGGAACCTGAGACATAGTGCAATCGACAAGGTTATTGCGTGGGGACTAGAAGCTGCCGGATTTCCTGTCCAGATGGAGCCCCTAGGACTTGCCACGGCAAACAGAAGGCCGGATGGAGCGACTCTGTTCCCGTGGGTTGCTGGGAAGTACCTGGCCTGGGATGCCACCTGCGTAGATAGCTTCTCCCCTTCCAATATTACAATGAGTGCGACAAATCCAGGCTCAGCTGCAGAGAAAGCAGAAATACTTAAAGCAAAGAAGTACACATGCCTCGGCAAGCAGTACACTTTTGAACCAGTCGCAGTCGAAACTTCGGGAGTCATATGAAGCAGGTCGTTTAGCCCTGCTCAACAAAATTGGATCGTTAGTCGCTAAAAGGAGGAGGGATGTCAGAGAGAAAGGCTGGCTCATTGAGCGCATCTCCTTACAGATCGTAGGGGGAAATGCGCTCTCAATCCTGAGAGCAGCCAGTAGCCTTTAACTATTTGGTTTTATTCTTCAATAAATTGTTATTGATTTAAAAAAAATAAAATTTATTTTTATAATTTATAATGAAAATTTAGTGACGCCGTCATCAGTGAATACTCACTGCGGAACTGGATTGTCTAGAAAATAAAGTGTGTGTCCTGCCTATGCGAGCTAATACCACGGCTCCGTGAAAAAGGCTTTAAAAAAATGAAAATTTAAAATTTGCTTAGCGTGGTATCTTGTGGCTCACTGAAATTTTATCACTCATTACGGAAAGGAACGAAAAGAGCCATCAGCCTTACCCACCGTTTGGTGGTTCCCTTAATCTATGAACGTTATTTGCTAGCAGGTTAGTAAAGGTTGAAAGTTACAATAAAATTAATATCAAAAATATAAAATAAATTCACAAATTTATTCAATCCAATGTAGGTTTGGGCACTTGTTATCCCCGGCAAATAGCTCAGCAAAATATTCGCTTCTGCACACATCCCTGCAGGAGGGACGCATTTCCGGTGAATAGTGGAATATTCTCTCCAACAAACTAGTCACATCACTGGTTCTTATAAATCTCCCAATCTTGATGGTAAAATCAATAGTACCGTCCTAAAGTCCACTCTTTGGAAATTTCCAAGGATTCTGGTGTCATTCCTCCGTCTCATTGCTGCCAACTCTTCAGTACTGGGTGTCCCCAATACTCTTATAATCTTAACAAGTTGGTCATCAGAGTCGAATCCCTCAAAAAGAGGACGAGGAAGGAAACACTCCGCAAGTACACAGCCAGCTGACCACACATCAACAGGAGTAGAGTAAAATACGGCTCCAAGGATGAGCTCCGGAGCACGATAGTAACGAGAACAGATATAATCCACACTGGGTTCGTTCGGCATGACTTTTTTGGCACTTCAAATTAAACGGTCAATCAACTTCCCAAAATCACAGAGTTTGAGGACATTGGAGGAGGGATCAACGAGAAGGTTGGAAGGCTTGATATCCCTGTGGAGAATGCCAAGACTGTGCATGTAATGCAAAGCACAAAACATCTGGTACATATAAATCTACCATTCCGCCAAAGTTGTTACTTTTATGACAACTGGGGACAGTTTAGGGGACTTTTCCGTGTTTTTACAGATAACCTTGGCAATGTTGGTGGGTATAAAGTCCATGAATATGTGAAGGTACTTTGAATGTCTCGTGTTATCGTAGTAGAAGAAGTAAAGCGTCACAATGTTAGGGTGGGATAATCTTCGCAGAATGTCAATTTCTCTATTCTGAAACTGATGACCAGTTGATACCCTGTATTCGGGATCTTGCAGGACTTTTTTCATGGCGAAGAATTGGTCTCCGATTTTGACTTTGAATACCACTCCGAAAGTTCCCTCGTCGATTACTGAATTGACGCGGTAACAAATTTCTTTGAAGTTGCACTGTGGAGTGACTACGTTGACGGTTACTGGGGACTTGGAAAAGTTTATGTCTACTTGGGTTATTTTATGTTTATTACTGTCTCTGTTTGGCATTAAGATACGATTATATGGCAAAACACATCTACTGTTATTTGAATTTATTATTAAATATTTATTATTATATATTTAAATTATTTAGAATAAATGATAAATTTGTTAATATTTTAATATTTTATAATCTTAAGAATTTAACTTATCTTTAATCAATAATTGACGTATTTAGTTTAATCTTTGTGTCTTTGTAGTGACGAAAAACAAGTTAATATAGAGAATTTAATTTAAAGAACGTCATTTCATAGAATATCACCCGGACCAATTTTCCTAGAAGCTCTTATCGGACTGGAGTCCGGGATGCAAGGATGCGCCCCCGTTAATTATGTTAGTCGACCAGTGTGGTCATGTGTGGACACGAGAGAAGAACACTTGTACATGATGCAGACTTCGATGGAACGTATCTGGATCACGTGATAGTTAAAATTAATTAATTAAAATTAGTAGATTCGAAAAAGTTATGGGTACTATAGAGCAGAGTACAGCAAAAACCTCTCGACCCTGTTGAGATCTATCGGGATCACTTAATTAGATAATTATAACTCCCCCTTTCTTGGTTTTCCCTTTTTCTGAGGAACCATCATTCTAGATACTTTATTTAACCCCGGACCTTTCAAATGAAGGAAACCAATGTGTAGCATGGTAGTGACGACTAACAGCAGAGGCTGTCAAAAATCTTATATGGAGGAGAAATTGAAGGCGGACCAGCACAAGAGAAGGGGTTACCCGGCTTGTATCTGGAAGTAGGGAAATGTCACTTCTATCAATGTCGCGGGCACTGTCCTTTGTTGAGAACATCAGGTTTCCGACATCCCCTGAGTCCGTCATTTTACCATGCTTACAAAACGTAAGAAGACAAGTCCTTCATCCATCAAAAAACTGAGCAGACATTTCTTATAATTAAAATATGTCACTTCCAGCTTCCGATCCATTAACCACTTGTCTAGTAGGCGGCTTAATAAATATTGATATTTCTAAGTCGAGGATTTTGACACCAAATATGGGAATAGCCTGCGTTGCCGCCTTAGCCACCATCAGACCACTTAACGTTGAAGTTTTTAATAAACCCAATTTTTCCAGCAATTGAGTATAAAAATCATTACAAGCAAATTATCGGAAACTTCCTGATTTCAATCAATATCCACGAAAATCATATAAATTATAGGAAAACGATAAAACTCTTCATCTGACCAATTCACCCCCAATCGTATCATTAAGCAATAAAGTCGCAGAATGAGTGATCAATTTAGAAGGATTGTTGTTCTCCTCAACTTTCTCCTACAAAAAATAGAGTTGTCGACGAAAATTAACGAATACCAGCTACAAATATTAGTTTCCATTTTTCTTGAAATTTCCCGACCCAGCAGAGAAATGCGCGCTATTTTATCACAAAAATTAAAAATTGATCAGCATACTGTTAACAGATTTTTTATGGACATTCGACGCCTGTGTTCCCAGTAACGTTATTTTTCTGACATAAAGGTTAGCCGTTGAGTCCGATTCGTGTATCAATCCGCGTACAGGAATGGGAGATTATCAACTTAAATTGCTACTTTCCGTCGTCAAAGAAATTCCTCAGCCAAGCGAAGAATTATGTACTGTACTAGCCCATAAGCTGAATATCCACGTGCTCACAGTCAGAGATTTTTTTCAAAATTTTAGAAATTCGTGCATTTGGTGTGTACGTTAGTTATTAAATTATAGGATCGGTGATGGTTGTGATTCTGATTCGTCAATATTCTCGGATTGTGGCTCCTCCGACACATCAGGAATACATGATTGTACCTCTTCGATTTCTACTTCCTCCGAATCCTCATTAGAATAGCTTGACTAATATTTTTGACGAAATACATTGTATTAAGCAAAATCAGGACCCAAGTTTCGGGAGACAGTGAGCACTGCCGCGGACGCTGGCGATTCCAAGGCGCTATGAGAGGCATCTCCGTTGGACGGGGTTGCATTCCCAATTCAATTGATGAATCCATTGCCAATTCTCCCAACCACTCCAGATGTTTTAGAGGAGGTTTAGACGGAATGGAAACGATCTCAGTGCTGATACTTCTTTGAGGTCCTCTGTTCGACAGAGTCGGGATTTGGCAGTCGGAATGAGCAGAAAATCCAAAGGGTGAAGCTCGATTAATTGATATAATATTAATGATCCATAAAAATATTATTGTCGATATTTAATGTAAGCTTTTAAATTTTTTATATTTTATTAGGCAAATTTTTAAACCTGGTGTTATCTGATTGTCTGTCACCGGCGGCTAAATTGACGTTGCCTCTCAATAGCTATTGAGATCAACTGGGGGAGCCAATGAGATTCTTTAACGTAATGGCTTCTAAGCACAGCCAGACGTCCAAGGTTTTTGGGTGGTGCTGCGTGGTTAATTGGTTTAAATTTTCTGCTTGCTTGTCTGTTCCTCCTCTCTCTTCCTAATAGAGTGGCGTCATGTGATCCATCTGTCTAGGTGACGCCCAGTGCCAGGCCGGCATGAAAAAGGATCATTTGCTCTTCCCCACTCCACTGGAGGGGTTTCCACAACTGCATGTAATGGACGTCTTACCCTTTATGCTGATTCCGGATGGACTCTGTTTCTGTAGAAGTGGAAACTGGATGCACTTAATTAGTTGGTTACTTTAACTTCTTTCTCGGTGTATCCGGGGTTAATAAAAAAAGGTTTTTGATGAAAATCAAGACTTTCGCTCATTGTCAAAAACTTCTTGTACGATATAAACGTGTATTTTATCAAAGTGAACTGATCGAGAGCCCTTGGCATTCTCCTCTTTTAAACTGAAGTCAATTTTAGAATTTATAAATATATCGGGACCGATGATAGCTATGTATCCAGATTCCACGGTTCCTAAGTGCATGCTATTCACAATTCTTTGCAACTTTAAATTAGCGACGTTCATTACTGGCGTTCCTATCCACATTGATAAACCTTTAACGACTCTTCAGATTTCACAATTATTCTGAGGTGACAAAGTCTAATATTCAAAATTTCCGACCATTCAAAATAATTCATAAGCCAAATACAGTAAAGATCTAATTAAGTGTATACAGTTCCCCCAGTCGTAGTTGCAGAGATCGGGTTCTTCAGTTGTTGGAATCCAAAAAATGATTCAATGACGTCCAGTACTGAGTGTTTTCTGAGACAACTATAGCCCACGTGTGCAGCCCCATTTATCATCTGTCGCCACCCTGTTGAACAAAGAAAGGTACAGAGAGAGGAAAAACTATAAACCAAATAATACCATGCTACAGAGATGTCATCCCAACACTGATCTACCTAGTAAAGAGACTTCTTAAATGATTGAGCTAACGGAAAGACGTAAGATTAACGTTTATATAAGGAGATCCTCCACTGTGGAAACCCTTTGGTGCAGTAAAGAAAGATGTGGTCATTACTAAAAAAAGTTGACAAAACATTTAAAGGAATTTTTTTTTGAAATTTGTAAAATTATTAGGAAACATGAGTAGTTAATTACTGAGTCCAGCGAATATGATCGAGTGGCTGTTACCTCTGACTACTGCCAGGGATATCCTCTGGAAAAGCCACTCGGTTTCCCGACGCTCCCTCGAGGCTTTGGTCAATAGACACCCAAGTGCTCTAAGGAAAGAGACCTTTAAAGGAATTATTAGGCATTTTAATGTCAGCTAGAATATTATAGCGCACGTGTGCATCACAATTTTAAATGTCAGACACTATTTTAATCACTTCCATGCTCCTCGAGTGTTAACCAGTGATCTGAGAGCTCAGGCTATGAGGTTTTAAGATTTCAAGTATTTAAAAGTCATTGTTTACTGCAACTGGCACAGTTAATCTTACCCTTCACGAAACAGCTCTCTTGGCGAGTCTTACATGATTTGCTGTGGAAGTCGTACCAATTCCGAGATATGTCTGAACAGTGTCGAGCACGAGTCGTGATTTTCGGATTTATTGAGTTGTATCTGCACTATAGACTGTAGTATTCCACATTCTAGAAGGCCAACTCGTCCAGTAAGTTTCCTAGGGTGACTCCTATGGAAGTAGTTCGACATTTCTGTTTCATCGTCGTGTTTGTTCAAGTCCAAGTGTTATATAACAGCATGAGTTTCAAGAAGTTGTACAACTCTACTCTGAGTTTAACACTGAAGTCTTTGGATTCAATCATCTATTATTAGACTTACGCATTTCTACATTAGCCAACGTTTTTCTTTGAATGATGTCTTCCCTCTCTTATAGAGATCCTGATTCCACTTCTAGAGAATAATACTTATTGATTTCTACAGGATCATCCGGTAAAGTGAGAGTCGTGAGCTAACCATGTACTTCCAGTTTCCACGGTCGGAGTGAGACACACTTTCCAAACATCGCGTCCTTCCAGTGGAGTAAGGAAGAACGAAATCCTTTTTGATCTCCGGGCGTCTCCTTAAACAGGTGACCAGAATTTAAGTAGGCAATGGGAAAAAAGGACTCTTTCGAAAGTATGTAGAGGTGTAGAAATCGAATCCGCAGCTAATCATAACAGTAATAGTTAGTTAAGTATCCCCAGCCTCACTAACTTGTAGGAGGCCAGCAGCTATTAAGTAGGACGCAGCAGATGTTGGTCGCTCCCATAGATCGGTCAGTTCCGGCATTGTGGAGAAAAGTTGTCCCAAATTATTGACATTGAAATAGGTGATTTGTTTTCAGCACGTGGAGGTTGCAAAAGGGGCAGAGTATAACATAAGTTAAGAGATATGAGTGGTGCCCACAACAGTAATGGTAAGCTACTTTGTCTAAAATTATTCTTCTCAAACACTAAACAATTCTCAAATTATTTTTATTTAATTATTTTTTATTTAATTTAATGCAAAAATAAAATTAAGTTTTAAAAATTACATGGCGGATTTTATTTTTGTTGGTGTTTAATTTCTTAAATGGTCAACATTATACTTAAAAATTGTAAAGTCTTCAAGAAATTACTTGAATATATTCGAAATGTAGCGACACATGGATACTTGGAGTTTTCTTCTCAAGGTTTAGAAATTCAGGCTACTGATTCCGAAAAGCTCAGCTTGATTACCTTATACCTTGATAAGTCTTTTTTTCTACGATATCACCACGACAAGGATCTCATCATCTGTGTAAACATGGCCCAGTAGACTGCATATTTCATTCCAGCTTTTGCCTCCTTTTGGAGTGGTTCGGTGATGACGGTCCTGTTAACATCCAAGCAAACGATACTGTAGGGATTGTGATTTTGATGGTCGGAGGTGAATCTATATTTAAGTTTAGAGGAGTCCAGTTCATTTTTAAAATTCCAACTCCCGTCCAATATGATTGATGGGAATAAAATGGAGGTCGGGGTACCTCGAGTAAGTTTCTTGTAGAATATCGATTATGATGCCATAATTGTCATGGATTCCAAGAGACTGGAAAAAATTTGTAACGACCTGGTGAATTTTTATAGCGTGTTATTTATCACGTGTGACGGGACCTCGGTTAATTTTGTGGCAATTTGTGACATTCTCAAAGGCACGTTTAATTTTTACATTTTAGTCCACATCAAGCTGGTCGAGAACCCCTCCTTAAATAGCGACACATTCCTGTGTATTCACAAATATAAGACCCACGTCAAGCAAGGAGTGTACTTGAGATTCATGAGGGACTACACGCGTGCGGCGGCCTTTTCTAAGAAAGTAATACTCGGCCTGTCGAACTCGAATCCTCTGTGTATTTTGATGGCTAATTTCAAGTCTTAGAGTACCGAATGACCCCACGTAGTCAAGGAGTGAATTATATTGGCTTTCATTTGACGCCCTATGAGAGAAATTGAACTTTTCTTACTTTATTTATTGGATATGCTTTTATTTGAATCTTCAAGCTGACTGAGGGTAGTGTTGCTAGCTGTGAGTTCGATTCCGACCTGTTCGAGGGTTCAGCTCTGCTCTATTCTTTATGAGAGTAATTAGAATTTTAGGACAAACGGAGGAGAAGGAGAGATATGCACATTGAGATCGCTTAACTATAGGATAACCCCATACATTCTAAATCTATCATTCGTGGTTATCAACGTTGTTGGTAACCCCCATAGAATTATCTGTAGGGTAGGTCGTTTTTGGGTACAGTTGAGGCTGAGCGTCGCCATAGCAACTGAACCACATAAGGCTATGAATGAAACTTTTGATTGGTGGATTATTCGAGGACAATTCTAAAAATTTGGAATCACATAAGTATTTGGGTTTAATTTTTACCGAGTGGTCTTTGGGTTCTTTATTTAAAAAAACCGAGGGTATTTCCAATGAGATCCACTTTCCTATCATGTTTGCCTTATTCTCTGAGACAGCTCTACGTGAACTTAAAGCAACAGGATGATGAGGATTTTATCTCGAATGATAGAGAAACACTTACCCCATTATTGAAGACAGTCTGGGAACTAGATGCCAACAGTTAAGATTACAAATTGATGGAATGCACACAATTTTGAGAGGAGTACTAAAAGATTGGGATTTTCGGGCATGTTCCTGGAGATCCCTGCTAACGTACCCACGGAGGACTACTTTACTTCTAACTCTCCTCGTTTCTGTGATTCATCTAAGATCACACCCTACAGGTTGTCTTTAATCTCAGAGATTGGTAGGACCTCGAGAGAAACGGGAGACATCTCAGAGATTGGTAGAACCTCGATGGCTAGTGATCTGGGACTAAACAGATAAAAGTGAAAAAACTATTCTATTCCATTCAAATTGACAGTGTCATTCAAAATGAGAATAGTATTTCTCAAATGGAGCAGTGTCATTAAAATGAGTATTTTTAACTCTTAAAATCATTATTAAAATTTAAGCGCTTTCCTCTTCTAGTTCATTCATATCAACATTGTGGGAACACCTCCAGTAAGTAGGTGTGATCGAGATCCTTTTTTATGCCAGCCAGAAAGAGGAGAGAAAACGTCCTGTTGCCACTACAAAGCGAACTTTTGGTATTGCTTGGTAAAGGAATAAGTTAGTTAAGTAACGCCGCCCTTACTATCTTTCAGTAGACCAGCGGCTATTAAGTAGGAAACAGTAAATGCCAGTCTCTTCCATAGAAAGACATTCAGGCATTTTAGAGGAACATTGTATTAACTCAGGACATTAAAAAAGATGGTTTTCTGTCAACTCGGAGAGGTTATGAAAGAAACAGAGCATCTTCCAGTTTACAAACATTCGTTGACAGAAAGGGTGGTGGCGCATCGTAGACGAGCCAGCTTTATCCGGACGTCCCTCAGAAAGAGGAATCCAATCTTTAAAATTAAGTAGGGTCAGTTAGCTCAACTGTAGACAGCTGTCTACATGAGCAGGTGACCCACAAAACAAAAAAAAAAACCTAAATCAGCTATGCTACACGACAAAACTAAGCCTAGCCAGCTATAAAAGTCAGAAAATAAATCGAACCAGTAAACCAAAAAGCAGTGACCGAACAACATTAAAAAATTATGCCTAATAATAAAGACACTAAATACCGTAGGAGCACCAAATTTTTTAGAAAACTTTTCCAAAAACTCCTTCACTTTTGGATTACTTTGATATTTGTACAGTGACGCAGGGTCCTTTTGCATGTCCATCAGTGCAGCCATGATCTCTGGGTCCTTCATAGCCTCCATCAATTCGGGGTCCTTCAGGATGTCACTAAAATTTCCCATTCCCGGCATTCCTTCATCTTCTACGGTAAACAACTCAAGATACCAAAATCTCCGGTAAATTGTTCGGCATCTTCTTGCATTTTTCGTTTATGCTCTTCCCTCGCTTTGGCAGCACGTCGTTTCCTGTCGTTGAATTCCTTGCTTTGAGTCCGAACTTGCTTTCTTTGCTTATACTGTCTTATCTCCTTTACATATAGCGCGATCTCCTTTAGCCAAGAATCAGTTTGCTCGTCGAAATCAATTTTACAGGCAATTTCAAAGTCACTCGCAGCCTCTTCCAGCTGTAGAATACATCTAAAGGCTATCAGCTAACGCCTTACCGCTTAGCCCTGCCTCTGTATTTAAAGGCAAGGGTGCAGTCGGGGTTTATTTTGAGTGCATTGTCGCAGTCAGAAATGGTGGCCTTGGGTCGATTCAAGTTAAGGAGAGCACTAAATTGACACCAAATAACCAAACAAAGCACGTTTGGCGTAAAAACTGGCCACGGTGGGGTTACAGTTAAGTGCCTCGGTATAGAGTTGAACAGCTTTCTCCCAGTCCTGACTCTTAGCTGCAACATTTGCTTCTGAGGCTTTGGCAAATGCCTCATCACACATTTCCTCACTGATCTGACGAATATAGAAGGATTAAACCTCTTCATCTTCATGATGGGGGACGAAAGGCAGAACCGGTTCGTCCTCGATCGACATCAAAGCAGAAATTTCATGGACTAAAGGAATCAAATCATCCAAAAGCTCTACCGGGTTCCTCTTCGCTTTCTGAGGACTGGACGGGCTCCTCATTCTCTTTAGTCGGTTGACTAGTCTCAAAATCCATCGGTTCCTCATAATTTTGTTCTTCCGGCTCGGCTGACTCCTTACTTCCATTCTCGGTTTTTATAAGGGGAGGAATTTGTGCCCCAAAACTAATGTTTTAATTCAAAGATACGATTCCATAAAATTTTTGAAAAAACACAGTTTAGGATGGTGAAAAATCTGCGGATTATCACTGCAGTAGTTTGTAAATTTTTCAAGAAGATTCAACTGTTCGTCAGTGAAAATCATTCTGCAAGATAAGGCAACGTCACACCTAAAAACCGAACAAATAAGATAATGTGTCAAATTAATTTAATGGTTAGCCAATAATTAAATAAATTTTATGAGACTAAACCAGTTTAATAAAAATATTTTAATTTTTAGATTTTTTTCTTTCCACTTTAGAATTTACTATATCGACTCCCTGATCGCCACGTAAAACCAACATTATCTTGGCGCTACTTGATTGAAGTTATCTGTCTGTTTCGTCTGTTCCACTTCTCCCCCTTTTTCTCGAGTGACGTCATTTAATCGACCTGTCTAACAAAAATAACTCCCTGTGCGAATCCATTCACTCTTTTTCACTCCCCATGATGTGGCAAGTCTATTAAATTGCTACGTCCCATTCGTGCCTGTGGGTCTGACTGTGTCTGTGCTATTCACCTAAAGCACTTAGGGCCTCAGGCACAGATCTTGTTATCGAGGTTATATAACTATTCAATCAATTCCCAGACACTACCAAATTTTATTTAAACAATAGAAGTCAGGTAGTTGCCGCCCTCACTGCGTGGCTGTTCCCTCTCAAAATTGCGAGCGAAATTCGCTCAAATAGCAGCGGCGTTCACGGAGATCTCCAGTGCATGAGGTGATCCGGTTTCCAAGACGTCCGAAAAACTCGAGTGTAGAGGGGGAGTAGGATCCGGAAGTCTCCATAGCAAGGGGAACAAATTTGACATCATCGGGAAGGTCGACGTATTTAACGAGTTTGGCCTTACCAAATATATGGAAGAATTCCGTAATAAAACCAATTTTCAACCTGGAAAACCAAAAGACCATCCATCCTCCTATCGTCCTGTCTCCATAACTGCTGGGAAGTTGGTATTAGGTCTCAGTTTACTCTGTTCACTACGGAGAGGAGATTTAAAGGTGGACTCGAAATTTTCTTTGGAAACATCTCTGTTCCTTTACGGGAATCCAGAAGATCCTTGGAATACTTTTCGACTCTCTAATTACGTTTTCCATTCAAACGAAAAAGTGTTAACCAAGGGCTTCGAAGTTGAACGTTCTAAACGCTATCATTAAGAGATCCTCCTTCCACCTAGCTTGTATCAGTAGACTCTACCTTTAAGTTGTGCCGACAATTGAATATGGCTGTTCTGTCTGGAGATTTGCCCTTCTCTCTTCGAGGATTGAGCGCATTAAACTCTCTCAGGTGTAGAGCTACATGGCTCATGAAGGAGCACCGACAGTTCATTCATCACCAGTCTCCTTTCTGAGGAGGCAAAGCTGAGAAATTGCCAGGGTTTCATACACTTTTGCAAAAAGCTAGGAAATCCATTCAGAGAAAAGGTTGCTCACGCAAAGGAATGGACCATAAAGAAGGACACCTCGATAGAATTCATCTGCAGTCAAAACAGAAGGCACTTCCGGAGGGCAGTTGGGTCGCTAGTGGAACATTCGAGGAGAGTTTAGTTGATGTTGGTGACTGGAATCATCTATTCCTGCGTTTCTACGAAAAACCAGGAAGCCCACCTAGAAAGAGTTACCCATGGGAGAAATCGGGGGAAAGACACTTTGATCGAGTTCTTTTGCAGAAATTCGAAAAGACATTTCTTAGAAGCGTTAGGTTTGCTGGCGGACTCTTGAAGAGAGTCGAAAGTTACTGGAAGCTAGGATCACTAACTTGGAAGGTTAATAAATTAAATTGGGACCAAAAATCACCACTAAGAGAAAGACACTGTTATTGAAAGATCCAAACCAAGTAGTTAATCGGATGGTTGAGGTGGTGACATTCCTCTATTATAAAATGTCTTCATTTGTTGAGCATTCAATGGTCGTTAAATAAGTCATCAATATGTCTGGCCAGCTAACGTGGTGGTTATGCCTCTAACAATGGTCATTGGGTCATTTAACCCGTTAGTTACTAGGTCTGTTTCACATGATCTATTTATCCAAGAGGTGCCAAGTATTAACTCTCCCACCGCACAGGGTCATGGTGGTTTTGGGTTTACATGTATTGGAAGTATTGTCTCTCTGCAACCATGAGAACTGGAAGACGCCATTATTTAATCGCTGTCAACTTTATTCAGTTTATTATTAATTTATCCTCAGTGAAGTGAAGAAAACCTGCGTCTAACAAAAAAGTAACTCCAGAATTAGTTAGTAGCCACGTATTTTGTGTGGAGAGGACTAGGACAAAAAAAGAGGTTGGTAATCTTGTGGTCGTTTAAAAGGTTGTATGGGCTCCGATTTTGTTTATGTAGCCGTGTAAGCCAGTAAGGTGACAGCATTGGAGGCACACCAAGTGAGAAAGAACTTCCCGAAGAGGAAAATTATACCACAGCTTTTGAACCCGGTCTTGGATCCTTATGGATGAGGCGGTATCTTTACAATGCGTACCTATACAAGACCGGGCAGGCAAAGTTTTCACTTTTCATTTTTTTAACTTGATGACCACAGGACAGATCATCTTTTTTCGTGTCCTGGCCCGCCTTCTTTTTCTCCTCAGTACGGGATCAACTTTTAGGATCTCTGTGGACCTCCGTCATCGGTAGTTACGTTCTTGTTACCACTGGTTTCCTTCACTTGAAGGGACCGCTATGTTCCACATAAAGTACTTGAAACAATTGGGTGTTAATGGAAAATGCTCATAAGATGACTGTTTGACTTCTTACGTAACCTATTCTGCGATAGCTTAGCAGTAAGGATTTGACCAAAATCTTCTCTAGGGGGAAACGAAGACACGGGGGAAAAATTTAGTATTCGTACCTGGATCCTTCCTGCATCCAGCATTTTCTAGTTTTTTATGACTTCTGATTCTATAACTTCGTCCATTCTCACGAGAAGAAAGACAAGAGTTTTTATCAATCGTAAAGTTAGAATCACGTACCCCCGAAATTGAAGACACAGACAATAACCGCCAGTTTAGATAAATGCATGAAAATCGTTAACTACATTGTCAATTCACTAAATGTTCTCTTAATAAAAACAAAACGATTGATGCTGCGAATTTGTTGAGATTATAATTTATAATATTATTTTAAAATGAAAAATAATTTTAAAAAATTAAATCTAGAGCGTCCTTGTGGGTTAAATAATGGAGAATTATTATTACAATCAAAACACTCCGAATTTAAACTACCAACAAAACTTTTACATGCCATTTCCAGGTTTCTCTTAAAATTAAACACAATATCTAGAAACTCATAGTACGCCACAAAACACGAACCAAGTTAATGCCTTCGAAAATATCGCCCTTTACGGTATTCAAGAGTCAATCAAAACGATTTCAAATACTTACACTCAGAAATATTTACCCCAAAGCTTCGTAATTCATCATAATTAAGATTAGGTTAATCTTTCTGGGCTAAAATACTACTTCGCTGTTGACTCTGCTTATTTGGAGAGCAAAATTAAGACGCTGTTATTCCCTTACTTAAAGAGAGTATTTCTCATTAAGCAGTTTTGCAGGATTGGGCCAGCACGTGTGACCACAATCAAATGTTGCCTCCTAAATTGGACAAAAATGCGCTTGATTTATATATTCCAAGTCCTCTTTCTCGTTTATACTTAGTAATGGGCTTCTTTACTTCATACTGTCCTGCTGCCTATGTGGAGGGCTCAATAAGGGGTATCTTGTATTGGGATTTTAGCTTCAACCCCGACCAGATTGCTGTTGGACTCAGTTTTTGGTCAGCCTTGTGGATTTTGGAGGTTATGACGTTTTTCGTCTTTTCCGTTTTTCTCAACACCTCGTTGACTTTACTTGAAATCGTGTCCTTGACGGGTTATAAGTTTGTAAGGTTTTACTGTTGGTTTATGTGTAGTGTTGTCCTTCTCGTTGTTGGGGGTTTCTTACTGATGCCGTGGTTAAGGCCTGCCCTCCTGTTGATTCCGTTTTCGCAGTTTTACTTCAATTTGAGATCCTTGCGGGTCAAACTTCTTACAAATAGGACAAACGACTGTTTTGGATTCAAAAGGACCCACATTTGGATTATCTCCTTTTCCATCGCACAACCGCTTATATCGGGACTATATTACTACCGGTCTTATTAATATTCTATGATATTGTCTTAAGATTAGTAGTTTGTCTTGTAAGCAAGCTGTCTATGTATTCATTGGACGTATTTACTGTATTTACCGTACCCCCTTTAAACGAAGACTGGTCTAATCTGTATATTGGTAATTATTGGATAGTTGGACCATCGAGATAGTCCTTGGTGCTCCGTGTATATTGTGGCAATTTTCTGGAAAGGGATGATTTTTGTAATTAAAGTCAGAAATTGGAGTTAGAGAGCCGAGGCCCTGACTGCTTAGGACTGCGATAGAAACCGGCTTGGATACTCAACAGAGTTTATTAAGTTTCCCTGAACGGGCCAAGATAGGATTTATAAAACATGGGACGAATGTCAAAGGGTTTTACATGTTTCCATGGCGGAGGAGAACGTCATTATACATGCATCTTTGGGAGGTCATTATACACGTCAATGTCTCGGCTTGTTCAGTGGATAACAAGCAACACTCTGAAATTGCTCGAAAGGAAGCTGATCGTACACGTGACATCCCACATTAGGTAATTTCATCCGGACGTTTTTATATTTGTAGCGGGAGATTCAGTTCGGCTGCTCCTTCTGAAATATTTCCCTGCTGCTCCAGTTGTACTTGCAGGTTTAATATTTTACTCCCTGAATGCTCTAATGATATGTTTGATATTGAAAGTTATTCCATAATAAGCTCACAGTTACATAAAATTACTATAAATCATCGAGACCGGAAGTCGAATCGTAGCTGAATCTTCTCAAGATTTGAAAAGAAACCCTCGCTTTTTGAAGATTATTTCGGGATTCCACTACAATCATAGAAGGAAAAGAGGCATGGGCACATGGATTGTTTAATAGGACAAAAACTCTCAGCTTCATGTTTACCAAGCTATTTTGAACCGTTACTCACAAAATCGATATTCCAGCACACAATTTAGATGAGAGTCTTTATATTAAACACAAGGAAATCACATTAATAGGTTTAAATATAAAATTGAATTGTGGATTTTTACTAAATATTCTGTTATTAATGAACTTTGTGTTCCAGTTCGAAAACTTGAAATTTTATCTCAAAATATAGTAATTTCTTTCGAATCCGCCATTCAATGCTCCAAAATACATTTCTCTCTACAAAATTTCAAAATTACAAATTCTCTTAAAAATCAATTTATGAATGTCTATTAAACGTGTTTGAGTTATTTTTAAGTGAGTGTGACGAAACGCACGATTAAAAATAAAAATTCAAATTATTAAATTTATTCACCAGACTGACAAAATGAGTCATGATAAGTGATATATTATTTTAGCAAACTTGGGAAGATAAGAAATTGACTGAATATAAAGCAATCAGAAGATGGGGATTTTTTGCAAGCAAATGACAGCGATATTGCGGCCTACGGATGAGAACAAATTTATCTAGATAAAAAATTTTTTAATATGAAAAAAGTTAATTAAAAACTTTATTAAAATATAGAATAATGTAATTCAAAAAGTTATCAGTTTAAAAATTTCGGTCTTTAGATAATAATTTTAGCATAAAAATCTTTTCTGGATAGATAATGTGAAAGGAGATTTTTTCAAATAACCGTATATGCATAGAGAAATATGTTGTTTTTCTATTTTTTATTAGAAAATAACTTTTAACTAATTAAAAAAATATAATTGAAACGAAAAAACTAACCGTTAGCATCTGCTGGCTGCTCTCCTAATTGAAAACGCATTTCCCCTTACGATTTGTAAGGAAATGCGCTCAATGAGCCATCTCCTTTCTCTCCTATCGTTTTTCTTCTTCGCGATGATCGAGCCGATCTTGTTTAGCAGGGTTAGTGACTGCTTCCAATTATTTTGTCGTTTCGACTGCCACTGATTCAAAGAACAAATTATTTAAAAATTTATTAATCAAAAATCTACACTTCAGATACTTCTTAATTCCAGCATAAATTGTTATTAAAAACAATTTTGAATTTGTTAGCTGCGTCTTCTACTGTGAAAAAAGTCTTCCGCAATCCTTATTAATTTACAAAGTAAAGTCTCTCAAATCCGCCAATTTTAACTAATAAATTATCTAATCCGCCATTTTTTCTACAAAATTTCTCGAATCCGCCAGATTTTTTAAATAATCGGCCATGTCTCTTAATTTTAAATAATTATTAACACGTTGTCATTGTTTATTATTGTTTTAATGAAACGTAACTGTACACGATTAAAAACAAACAAAAAATTGTTATTTTAAAGTTTATTGGCAATCCCATGAGCTTTTCACAGAGTTGAATTTTTCTTTTAATTTTTTTATTAACCGCAGACTTTTCGTGTTGCACATGCTTTGTCATGATCTTGGCATCGAGTACGTGCCTATAATAATAATAACCGCAGATACACCGAGAAAGAAGTTAACAGTAAACTACAGTTAAGTGTATCCAGTTTTCACTGTTACAGAAACAGAGTACTTCAGCGTCACACAAGGCCATCCAGAACCAGCATAAAAAGTAAAAGACGTCCATTCCTTTAAGTTGTGGAAACCCCTCCAATGGATTGGAAGACAGAAAATGATCCTTTTCCTTGCCAGCCTGGCACTAGGGGCCACATGAGAGGTGGATCAAATGAAGCCAAAATTAATGACATCATTACAGGGTTTCCACTTGATATTAGTCATTTTCCACATCAATTAACTTGTTGTCCATTCAAACGAGTCAACCTTTGCTTTCAAATAAGTCACCTTATGATTGTTAATGAAATATTTAAAAACAAATTTATTTGTTAAATAATAATACATAATTTAAAATATAAAATACGCTTTGTCATGGTGTATAATTTTTACTCACACAAACTTTTACTAAAAATCTTGGTTAACAAATATGTATGGTTTGTTATTATTTCGATAAATCTGTAGTACAACGAGGATGATATAATGGACTTGGTGATGCAATATAATATTTATTAAGTAACAGTGTTTCCATAATCCCCATCGGAATAACTAACAATTCTGCAATTAAGCATTAATGGGATCTTTCGAAAAAGAGACGAGTTTATGGAATTTTTATCTTCGCACGACGTGGACATTGAATTAATGCAGGAAAACAAACGCTCCACATTTCTACTTAATACCTATTGGAGATCATCTCATTGCAGATAACACTCAACAACATGACGTGCATCAACCTATATATTCCCCCACCTTCAAGTTGCTCAAAAGGATAAATGACCCCTCATGGATCTCTTCCTTTAAGAACATAATCTTGTGCTGGTCTTTAATTCCAGTAATACTCTGTGGTCTGTCGACCGGAAACTGGATCAATGAGAAGAGTATATCTCGTCTCTGATTGAAATCCTCATTGTTCGTCACACACGTACAGCTATACGACCAGACGAATCCATCACATGTTCTTCTACAATGCAAGATTGTGCGATCTATGGGAGCGACCGGCATTTACTGCGTACTACTTAACAGTCGCTGGTCTTTTACAAGTTAGTAAGGCTTGGGATACGTAACTAACTAAGGATTGCCACATAATAGGCAATAAATATCCACAATTCCTTCATTAATTTGGTTATAACGTTTTACAAAGATATTTATCTCCGATTATGACATGAAGTCTTAAAAATATTGTTCCTTCATGTTCCAACATGAGAGAATTTAGAATGATACCTCACAACATGGGTTTGATCATTGTCATTTTAGATGGACAACTGTCAACACTGAATTATTAGAAATACAGTAAAATCTCTAGAATCCGCCAATTATAACTAATAGATTCTCTAATCCGCCATTTTTTCTAACAAAATTTCTCGAATCCACTTGTTTCTCAATTATAAAAAATTTTATAGATAAATAATTAACTTATTAACACTTTGTCATTATTTATTGTTTTTTTCATGAAACGTAACTTTACACGATTAAAAAATAAACAAAAAATTGCTATTTTAAAGTTTATTGAATCGAATACAGATCCTTGATAAAAACTTCAAAAATAAAATCAATCTCTACTGAGCTCAAAATGTATATAATGCCGACGAAACTAATTTTTTTACGAAAAGATACCGTCCATAGCCGAATTTTTAATCAATTTCTTTTGAAATGGGAAATTGAATTGGGGGAGCATAACAGAAATTTTTGCTTGTTGTAGATAAATGTCCTGCACATAAGGTGAATCTTATTAGGTTTTGGTTGAATTAAATAAAATCGAAATAATATTTCTACCAGCGAATACAACGTCGTTTTTGCAACCACTGGATCAGGGTATAATCAAATCGTACAAGTGCAATTTCATAACAAAATTTCATCTGATCCCAGCTTTCCTCAACAGTCTCCGCATAATTTCTCGGTGTTCCGATTGCGTTCCTGCGCATTCTCTGACTATAATCAAGAAAAATTCTTTGATGCCGAAATCTTGAGTCTATTGAAAAACTTGGATCCTCAATGATCCTAACTCTAAAAAGAAACAAATCAAAACTTACTTATTTTTTGCTTATAAATATTTTTTTATTTACATTTTTGTTGGATGAAAAAATCGAATCCGCCAGATTTTGTCGATCCCCGAAATTGGCGGATTCGAGAGACTTTACTGTATTAATATAAGATTCCAATAAATTGCTTTGTAGTTCATTGGATAGGTTGCTTCCAAGCATCTTTCAATTAATATTATATTTCTATCAAACTTTTAGTTATTTTTACTTCATTAAAATTTTTACGACAACTTCCCCTTCTGAAAAAATTCTGGTAATATTTTACTAAGCATTAGTGACTTTATTGATCTTAAAGCAGTTGGAATGAGAAAATCAGATTTTTTGACTTTCGCACTAGCTTTTATAGAAAAATATTTTTAATTGGTTGTTTCGAATTGCATAGTTGATTTAATTCCCCGTCGACATAATTAATGCAGCTTCTCGCGATATCAGAGATCAATTGGAAGTACTCATTTGATGACAGATCTCTACCATTAAAACCTTAAGGATCATTTAGCCCATTTTGGTGTTACATTTAGAGAATGCACAAAAACAATACTGTTTTACGGACAAGTGGAGACCAATTTTCTATTTCCACTAAATAGATTTATCAATGGTTTCTATTCCGCTAAATAGATTTTTTCACAATCTAAAGTCAAGTCATTTCCAAAATAGATGGGCAAGCCTAGGTAGTCATATATACGGATCTATCCTCTAATCTAATATCAGTTGCGATTTCCTATTTGTCAGTCAATTGGTTAATTGCGGTGGTATCGTACCTCTATTGCACAGAATGTCCACCTGGTCTAATGGTAGATGAAAGTCTTCGTATTCATTCATCCTGTGAGCATGGACTAGGTGACAGACTCGGAGACATCAGAACTCTAAGTTCCGAACAAAGGAAGAGTATGATACTCCAACATCAGGATTCGGATGCCCCTGGAAGATCATCTGTCAGAAGCTGCATACATCGAAGATCGTTAATGACTCCAATAATAGTATCTCCCACCCTAGCAGACTGAAACCGAGTACAAAAATTAAAACATTTAAGAAATCAAGAATAATCAAGAATAGTACCAAATATGATCCTCAAGTATTCTCCGCGCATGCTTAATTTCCGAATCAGAGCCGCTAATCGTGGCAATGACCTCATCTCTAATGGTGGAATCCGTGACAATCACATCAGCTCCTGATTCTTTCCTCATCCTTGCCAGTCTTTTCCCATCATTTCCAAACGCAGCGTTCGACAAATCAAAGGGAATAGCAATCTTCATTATCGTATACGAATATTCATCCTCATGTCGCCTCTTTTTGGGTTTCCTCATTTCTACATCCTCCTTGTGAATCTTGGGGACTCTACATAACTCGATAAAATACCTATTATGACCGAATCCTTCTTTGTAGTCCCAGCCGAGGTACTCCTCGGCATCCACGGTTTGGTGGACTTCGGGGGAATAAGTCCTTTCGGGTCCCTTAATAGGATTCTGTACAATATCAATCGAAAAAGACATTGATTAAATGAGAATGAATGATCGGGATGGCCATCGAGATCTGATCCACGGTACCCTTAAGGCTGATCACACGCTCAGTCGAATTTGGGCAGTTTATCTTGGCGATCTTGACCTCACAATTAGAATTCTGTTATATTTATATTTTGAAACCAAGTTCACTTTCCCCAAAAACTCCGAAGTGAAGGACTCCACCTGGCTTTCGTGAATAAGAGGTTTTATTTCAACGAGAGAGTTGTGGCCTCTGTACTAATGATAACCTTAATGGAATACGTCCTTGAGCCATTCGATTATTTTAGACATACAGCTGCCAAGAGACTGGTTCTTTGAGGAGATGACAAGGATTCTGTAATAAGAAATCCAATAACCGCTCAGGAGACTTGCCTTCAGGAATAGTGATTTGGGCGTCACACTGGGAAATAGCAAATAAATCTGACCTCCTTTTCTAAGCGGTGGATATTTTCCCCCCGAACGCCAATGACTGCCCCTGCGTTCTAAGAAAAATAAAAGCCCAGTAATACTCTAGATTGTATGAGGAAACGCATTGAGAACTTTTCAGAACGATTCTTACCTCTGTTAGATGACTTGGATGAATTGGATGCTTTGCTTTCATTACATTTTTGTGAGGGAACATTCTCCTGATTTTCAGTATCTAACATAATTAAGAAAATGGCACACCAGACATGACTAAAGCAATTTTTTATTTTAAATTAATTATAAATATTCTATAATATAAAATAAATTAATTTATTAATTCCAGAGTTTAAAAGTGAATGAAGATATTCAATAATGCGAATTTTCAACGCCAAATATGTCGTTGTATATTGTTGCTGTGGTGATGTCGACCAAATAAACACTAGATGACTTATATGGCTAACATTTTCCAGTAATCAAACTGCCATTGGACCACTGTGCCTACGTTATCATTGCTTTCTATAATTTTTAAGTTTAATCTCATAATTCAGGAAGATTATTTTGATTACTCTGACGGATCGGGAATAAGCAATAAATCGGCTTACCTAGAACTTTTGAATTTTATTTATCCGATAAACCCAGATGGTGCAGTTTTATAAGTCTCGGGCAAAGTCCTGATGACCTCTGGTTTTCTGTACATTCTGGGTAAGGATTCTATTGGCATGACGAGTGGCGCCGTAATCAGTGGATGTTTTACTGCGAAACCGGATTAATAGGACTCCCATCCAACAAAAAGAAATTTGACAAATTTTTCATAACTTCAATTGGGATGAAACCCTTCGTCATCCTCCGATTTGATTTGACCAAATGGTATACTCTGGGGACATATGAAACTAGAAGATATATAAGAAAGCGTCAGGTGCTTAAATTTTCTATCTGATCATTTCCAGCCAAAATTTGAAGAGATTTAAATGATCCGTTTCATTTAGTAACCCTCGATTCTTTAAGTGAAAGTTTAGAAATGAACTTGTACTTGACAATTACCAGTCGAAGATTTTTTTAATTCCACATGTCGGTAATAATAATTCCCATATCTTATAGTCAATAGAAATATTCAATGGGGGAGACTGACGTTTAATGTGGCTATTAGTGATTCACGTTAAAGTTTTTAAGAGCGAGAAATCACCATTAAATTAAGAAGGAATGCGGCCATTAGGTGATCATGGCCTCTTTATATGTTCTCTAGATTCCATGCAGTCTTTGTATTCTCCTTGAATAGGAAGGGGCTCGCGTGAGATGGACTGATCTCCAGTTTTCCTTACTAGGGTCTAAAGGGGGTGGAGTATTAGAGTTCGGATCTCATTAAAATTTATTTAGAGTTCCAGTAACTAAAGACTGAAGTCCTTGATCTATTTGGATGTTCTTTGTGGGTTCGCTCTCCACAAAAGGCATGCGTAACCGATGCTCGACTAATCCAAAGACCAAGGGTAAAATCAAACTAACTAATACCACGAGCCGTCATCCAAGCATAGTAATGCAAAGGAAATTGTCAGGAAGATTACGTCGTTGCCAGAACTCGTCGCCAGGGAGAGAAATAGTCACCCGGTGGAATAAAAAGATTGATCCTTCTTGAATTCCGGCCAGTCATTGGACGTCTAATGAGTAAGGCGGATCCGATGATGTCACCAGAATGAAGAAAAAAAATCTTTGATCAAATATCCACATGGCACCACATGAATCTTTTTTATACTATCTATTTTTTATTATAAAAGACAATTATTCAACAAAGAAACAAATGTTAGTTGAGGAAGCCGGCTGCGTTGATCGCAAACGAGTTCCCTCGGAGTATGGCCATTCCAATCTTTCTTAGCCAGAACCCTTCTCGTTTATCCCTTTTCTTTCTGGCAACTATTCTTTCAAGTTTGGGCAAGAACTCAGCCGTCATTGTACCAACGGCTCATGATGACTTGACCGCAACAGGAGTAAATCGGTACCGGTCCCCGAGGCAAGAATATTTCTTGATTTTTAGGTTTTCCGAGGTTAAAGCAGCTGCTCCAGGTGTCTGAAGCCGATTTGAAAAGGTTCGTTCTTGAATATGTGTCAACACAAGTTGCGTACCGGTCCAACTGTCTATTTATTATTATTAGCACTTTCACGAGAACCATAATATTTATAGCCCCACATGTGCAGCAAAAAATATAAGAGAATTAGTTAGGTTGCTCCAAGCTCTTCTGTTTTTTGCTAAGTCCCTCAGTGAGTCCAGATCGTCACCAGATGCCAATGTTTTCTTCACGGCTTACAGATCGTTTTGTAGAACGACCGTGAGGGTAGTTCTCGGTCTTCCGAGAGCGTTTTACATTGGAGGAGTAGTAATCTTCCATTGCGATATTCGGAGGGGATATCGGGTCCAACCTCAGGACGTGTCCAAAAAGTCTCCAACGAGAGCTAATGATCTCGTGGCTTAATGGTGTAAAGTCACACTTATTGTACACTCCATTCCGCGAGATCTTGGATGGCTAGGACATTCCAGTTATGTTTCTTAGATGATTCCTGTGAAATGGGTCTAGCCTCTCCAATTTTTCTTTAGAGGTGGCCCGGGTCCCAGAGTTGTATTGTAGGATTGGTTCGATAAAGGTGTCGATAAAATAATCCTTTGTTTTATGTTATACCCTTTCCGTTTTAGCCTATGATTTTTTAGCCTATGTAATGCCGCATTTGCCAATGTTTTTCTCCGTATGATGTCTTCGCTATCTCCTAGTAGAGAGTTAAGTTTCTTTATGTGTCTCCATTTTTCTTCGGTGATTGTTCATTCGTCTTATCTCTGTCCGTTATGTTTTTTCCCTGTTCACGGTGAAAACCATTTCACAAGTATATCTGGTGCTTTTTCTAGTACATGCTCCAGGAGTTCTTTGTCTTAGAAATTAGGTCGACATCATCTGCATAAATCACTTCTTCTATTTTTCCTTGGTATAATGGTCTCAGTTCCCTCATAGCGGCCTCCAAGTATATTGTGAATAGTAGGGGAGAAAGGGAGTCTCCTTGAGGAGTGCCTGTGTTTGTTTCAAATTTTCTTGAGTAGGTTTTTCCAACTCTCACAAGGAACTCTGTGTTAGATAGACAGATTTGAATCACTCTTAGACTCGATTCGGCAATAAACCCTTCCAGCACTGTCATCAATTTGTTACTGTTAACCGAGTCAAAGGCTTTTGATAGATCTATTCCCAGAATGTGGGTAGCATTGCAATATCTTTGATGTTTTGCACATCTCCATATGACTCCAGACTGCATCAGCTGCTTATCTTCCTTCTCTGAATCCACTTTGACTTTCGGGTAGGTATTCATAAACGGGTCCTTTTATTCGTTACAATACAATGTTAGCTAAGACATTCCGTAAAGAATTTGATAATATAATAGGTCGTAAGTTTTCAGCCGGTCCTTTGGGTTTATTGGATTTTTGTATAGGTATTAGTAATCCCGTTCCCAGGGGCAAAGTTGAGTTAGTTGAAAACATTTCATTCAGTAGTGTAGCGATTTTTTCAAAAAGGGGGTCAGGGCCGTATTTCAGTCATTCTGGGTTTATCGTATCTGGTCCAGGGTTTCTGTTATTTTTTAGTTTTTGACATGCTGTTTTTACTTCCAATATTGAAATTGGTTCTTTTAACGGTCTAAGCTTTCCTTTGAATAGGGGGATTGCTGTAGTCACATTAAAAAGTTTCTCAAAATGTGTTGCAAACACCTCCGCTTGCTCTTCAGTATTCAGTAATGTCTTGTCATTTTTGTCTTTGATGATTATTCGTTTCTTCCGGTTTGTGTGGCGTAGTAAACAAGCGGCCATATACCTTTGTCAATTATCTTTTAGTTTGAATACCTCATTGATTTTGCGAAGTAGTTCTTCTTTGTGGAGTGTCTTGTTCAGTCTCCTGATTTTTCTACGGATTTGGTCTCTCTGTCCCTGAAGGACTTTTCTCTTGTTATAGTCTTTTTTGTATGTATTTCTTTTAACTTTTTTGATAACTCATTTACTAGTTCTGTATCTATCGTCCGGCCCTACGGACCATCTCCCGCGTGCCGAGGTACTGGCTTGCTGCTTCGTTTATTATATACTTTGTGTGATCCCACGAAATTCCTACTGTTTGGTTTTTCAGATTAGAGCAGATGTATTTTTGGTAATTTTTGACTGTGTTTGGATGAGAGATCAGTTTTCTCGTTGCGTATCCATTTCTTGTATTCTCATTATTATTGTTTGTAATGTTATTATGTTTTTTATGTTTGATACCATGTTTCGCCAGGCTGAATGTGACAATAACCATTCTGTGATCGCTGACAGTTGTTGAACCTTCGTATGAGCGTGCGTTTGTCATTAATCCGGCATATAATGATCAATTTGGTTGTATATGGGACTAGTTTTCCATCTGGGTTTCTTCGTTCGCCATCCAGGTGGTTATGTGGCATGCACGATGAGAGAATGCGGTGTTGCACACAAACAGTTTGTTTGCCGTGCAGAAATAGCCAAGTATGGTCCCAGGCAAGTTTCTTTTCCCACGTCCGTGTCTTCCCATGAAGGTATCTTCTGAGTTCTTTTTTGTTCCGATTTTCGCATTCAGATTGCCAACAATGAATATAAGTGGGACGACTCATATTCATTAGACGTCTTTGATAATGCTGAGTAGAATTCATCCAATTCGGTCGGGTTTTTTGCCACTCTTCCACAGTGTGGTGCATATACATTTATAATTGTTAGTGTATTTTAGGGGAACATTAATTGTTCAAGTGGATCTGTATTACGCAGATCCTGTCATTCACCCGCCAAATGCGACTGATGTCAGATGATAGTTTTCTGTGAATGGCGAATCCAAGACCATAGTGTTTTGAGCCACTGGTAGGCATATTAGTCGATATCTTCCGTGGTTTTCATCGAGATAGTACGTAATTTTCGTATCTTGTATACAGCCAATAGAAACGTTATATCTTTCTAGGTCATCACAGAGAGTATTTCTTGACTGAGGCTTAGATATTCCTCTAGCATTGAACGTAAGAAACTTTAGGGCAAGCATATTCTTTTGTATCTTCTGCTTTCTAGACATTTTTCTTAACCGTTGTACATTAGAGAAACGAGGCACGTCACCACCCACCAAAAACTGTATATTTGAAAAGTTTAAAAAATTTAAATTAATAGCTAACTTTAATTTGTCGATTAAATCTATTTAAATATAAATAATTAACACATCCTTGGTATAAACAAGGTTCAGGAGCATATTTCGCCTATTGTTGACGGAAACGAAGCTTCCCTACTACGAGAAGTTCTCGTCCACTTGGCGGCCTACGTCGTGGTCATCACTTGAGTTTACATTCATATATGTACAGGATCAGACAATCGTCCTCTCCACCATGCGCATCATGCCTTTTTAAAGACCAGAAGACGTCCTCTCTTCACTCCCGCGTACACCTACTAGTTCTCTTCAGAACCAAATATGCCTGTCGGATCTCTGAGAGCGTCCGCTCTTGGCTGTTTAATTTATTAATGTTCCTTTTTCGTGTCAGGCAGACACTGGGCGCCACCTAGACAGGTAGATCACATGACGCCACTCTAATAGAAAAGAAAAGAAGAGGAACAGAAAAAACAATCAGAAAACCTCAACCAATTAACCACGTAGCACCACATGGCGCCGAGGTATTGGCTGTAACGTTTTTGTTAGCTACCATTTTCTTTCACTTGAAGACCGGTGGTAAATAAATAAAATAAATAATTAGCAAATAAATTTAGTTTTTATAACTGTAATGTTTTCAATTAGTCGGGTGTTTAGTCGTCGTATGACAAGTAGTTTCATTTTTTATTGAATAGCACAGTACAACTGCTGTTAACAAAAATTGTCGGGAAAGATAACAATATTGGCTACATCCAAATGAATCGGCCCAAGGCACTAAACGCATTATGTGATGAAATGATGGCTGAGATTGATAATTGCTTGACTCAATACAACAACGACGAACAAATAAAGTGCATAATTCTCACCGGAAATGAAAAAGCCTTCGCAGGTAAAGCCAAGTCATCAATATTTTCCGTTAGCTGGCGCAGACATCAGTGAAATGCATGAGCGTACATATTCTGGGAGTTATAATCAGAATAAGTTTGATGACTGGTCTTCCATTCACAAGTGTCGTCTACCCATAATCGCTGCTGTCCAGGGATATGCGGTTTAAATTATTTTTTATGTTCAGCTAGGGGGTGGGTGTGAAGTCGCCATGTCTTGTGATATGATCTATGCATCTGAAAGCGCAAAGTTCGGGCAACCTGAGATCAAACTTGGAACAATTCCTGGTAATTAGCTGAGATCTCCCATTATCGTATTGTAGGTGGTGGAGGTACACAAAATCTAATTCGAGCTGTCGGAAAGTTTAAGGCAATGGAAATGATTTTGACTGGAAACGTGATTACTGCACAAGAAGCTAAAAACTGGGGTACTTCTAGATGTGAACTTGTAGGATTGGTCTGCGATGTTCTTCCTAACGATAAAATAGTTGAGGAAGTCATCAAGGTTGCGGAAAAAATCGCTAGTTATTCGCGGATTTCCACGATGTTGTGTAAAGACGCCGTAAAGTCGTGTTTGTTGTGTGACCTTACATTTATAGCTCAGGAGATGACTTTGAGTCAAGGTTTAGCCTATGAACGAAGGTTATTTTGGTCTACGTTTGCCTTGGTTTAACTGTCGTCTGATTGCTTTAGAATGACAGGAAGGAAGGGATGAGTGCTTTTCTCGAGAAAAGAAGCCCAAATTTCACAAACAACTAAGGGTTAACCGGATCTTTCGTTATGACTAATCACTAACCTATAAAATCTGAATTATTTGTGTTGAGATATTTTGTAGTACTCCACTCTCACTAACATGGAGGGCTATGGGCTTCATCATTACGGTACAGCATCCGTTGGGAGCCAGAACTATGTAACTCCTTTACAGAAAAGTTGGGGAAACCAAAGAACTTTTTTATACCTCCTGAATCGTCACCGAGTCTCTCGTGAAAAAAAGTGGATATCTCATAAATAATAATCAAGGTTCAAATCCCACAGCGTTAGCTATTGGTCGAAGGATTCCGTTCTGCTCTTAGCCTTCTTCAATTCCTCAGAGGCTTCATAGATCCACCTAACTCGTAAGTCATCAGCAATTGGTATATCAAAGCGAACACTAAAAATAGTTAAAATTATCAATATCAAATGTAAATGCCAATTATTTTTTATCCAAGGAGAGGTCCCTATCGACAGTTTCCTTATCGAACGTAATCACAAAGGTTGTACCACCATTATGCCAATGAGCAGAGACCGAGGCATTCTTCAATGAGAATTACTATTACAAAGCCAAAGCATACAAGAAATGCCTCAACAATCCCGGCTTGAAAAGAGGCACAGTTTGGACTCCCTAATTCTCAATTATCCTAAAAACCTGTTTTCTTGGATAGGAGACAAATTTGTTAACCAACGGGGTCTTCTCGATCATATAATCTGAAATATTTCAGCAAGACTACAAATTTGGTTGTTGTCTGTTTTATCAAGCTGGTCAGCCTCGTTTCCAAATAAACGCTAATAATTAAAGATTTAACACAAACTTTCCAAATCGTGCCCTTTAGGTAAATGAGGACTTGAAGAATTCGTGTATCGTGCTTGTAAGACTTTTCGAGAGAAACCATTGTGTTGTTGATCATTCTTTCGCCGATTTTGAAGCCCAGGTTGGATAATCTAGCATATTTCACCGAAGTAACTTTTCTTGGAAAGAACTCACTGAAGTTTCCCTTTCCTGATAATATCTAACAATTTCAATAAATAGGAAATAAAAAGCGCTTTCATTTATCTTTAATTTGAGAAAATAATTTAACCCCACAAAGATTTTTCGTACTATCTTTTCGTTTACTAAGAATCATACAACACTAAGTTCTGATATTTAAATGAATATATATAATTTTTTTAATTTCAATATTTAAATTAATAATAAAGTTCAATAAAATATTTTTTAATTTTATTAAAATGGGCTGCACTGAAAGAGAAGTAAACAACTAATTAATACACTGTTTCCATGCTGCTAGCCATTGAAGACAAGTCCTCCAAACGCAAATTCATGCCACAGCTGTGGGAGCCTCTAAAGGAATTACCATCGGAGTGGGAGTCCAGATAATACTTTTTATGTATTCATGAGCATCTCCTTAAACAGGTTAATCAAATAACACCGCGCTAATGAAGGGAGGAAGAAAATGAGAACTTTCGACTGAGTGACTAACTGGGTAACTAACCTAATGACTACAAAGACTAAAAATCACGGTACCTGGTCAAAATTTTGGTGACTTAGTTAACGATCATGAAAGCGCAACAAACACAAAAATAAAATTATCATTAACTGCCCCCAAGGCCACATCGCCACTTGTACAATTGAACCCACGGAACATCGCTTTAGGTATGACATCCTAGCCACTAAATGAATTTATTATTAACTACCCCCAAGGCCACATAACCAGCGGGGAATCGAACCCACGGAACATCGCTTTAGGTATGATATCCTATCCATAATTGAGATTATTATTAACTACCCCAAGGCCACATAACCAGCGGGGGAATCGTTGCCTGTTCAATCAAATAAACATTAATCATTAAAATCGTCGTTATTTTGAATGACAAGTATCTCCCGATTATCGAAGCGTAGAAATTCATTGAAATCAATAAGAACGGAAAAAAAAGTCGCTCCTCGATAACTACAAGAAATATAATCGATAACCTGGAAACCAACTCCTTTATTGTGACCTTTCTTGTTTTGCCGGCTGACACCATATCAAGTAGTTCATTGGTAATATGCTCCACCGGAATTGACTGATATCCTCTCGAAGTCATCTGCTCTTGAATATCCTAAGTGCACTTAAATCGGACAATACTTTGTAGAAAAAGTAAATATTGTAGTCAGTGAGGTACCCGCAATTTTCCACGTCGAAAATCCTGAACAAATACGCCAGGGATCTTTCCTCGTTACGATTTTCCATCGCCAGGATGAACTCCAAATATGTCTTATAATCCTGGCTGGTAAAATTGACTATCACTACAATTTCTCCATCGTTGGTCACTGAAGCTTCGAAGAAACGTTTAATGAAGCTCTTCGTAAGCGATCCCCCATTGATGCTATTAATTAGTTAAGACCCCCCACTTAGAGAACTCCGCCATGCTGAGCATTCCATTATTATCTCCATCCAATTCAAGAAATTGTTCGTGGACTTTCCTAACGCTTTCTTCAGAAAACCAATTTATATCGCTCAAAGGGCTAGTCTCGTCCCGTAGTTCGAGGAAATCATCGAGAAATCCCGAGGCAATTATATCAGTCAGTTTGATTACATCACGTCGGTTATAGTCCAGGAAAAAGAAAAACTTACGAGCCACAGTATAGAGATAAACAGGGTAAAATTGAAAAGGCATTTCACTAAGCTACAATATACCACTGACTGTACTTGAGAGAGCGAGGGGATCAGCTCCACAAGATATCCCTCCAAATCCTACATGTTTACTTTAACACATACATATCCCATAAAATACCCCTTTCCCCCCGAATCAAATAAAGAGAGTCCCAGGAAGGTTTGCGTCATCCAAATTTTTCTCATCACAAAGTTGAAAAAATTAATTATTGGAACTGGGCTGCTGATCCGGGACAAGCTAGCATAGACTGAAGGCGTGAAATATTTTCTAAATCGGTTATTTTAACGTGGCGAACCTACATTTTGCAGAAACCGACTCTTTTATTTGGCAGAACTTCGTATAATCCATAACTTTATCATTTTCTGGCCCCACTCCATTTTCTTCTAGAATCTTCCACAGATTCTATAATATTGAATGAAAATAACGTCGAGTTCCTCGTTGTCCAGCAAGTCCTTGCTTTTTGACTCAAGGAGATTAGCTCTTAAAATAGGTCCTCATACACTTACCTTGACATGTCTCTTACTTTCTGAAATAAAGTATCGTCCTCCGTCGATGGCTAAAGCATTAAATCCAGGAGACCTGTTTGAAAAACGTTGGAATTGACTGTGAAGCATGCTCCTTAATGCCTTTTAATTTGCAATAATATTTTTCGGTGAGTTCCATTTCCACATCTTTGCTTATCTGATTTGAGTCTGCTAATATAAATGAAATATTTTTACTAGGAGAAATGCTAGACTTTAATGCTTGCTTCAAAATATCCATTCGGTTGTCGTTGACTACTTAGTTATATTATATAATTTTTAAATTTAATTTAAAAATTAAATTTATTGCCGCCAATTTATTGAAGAATTCTTTTCCTTTCTTCTACTAGTGTCATCGAATCCACTAACTCGGGAGACGGTCAATGGCTTGACGGTCGTTAAAAGGATCCATCTCTATATTCCACTTGGAGGCTATTTTTCTCCCCGACGACGATTTCTAGCTTCGACCTCAGCTTTGGATCACTATGCCTAGTTGAGGGCTCTACAGGAGCGCGTCAGGATCACGCGATTAGTTAATTTGGTTTTGCCGTTGGTCTTTGAATTATTATTAATCCATAGATTAAATTAGTTAATATGGTAGAATAATTTAGATATTATTATTATCATTAAAAATTAAATGAAGTCTTCGAAATAATTTTGGTTTATTAATTTACTATTAATCATATCCCTGTTGTTAAGAGGACAATTTAAATTTAGTCCTTTGTGGTCAAATATGAGCTCACACAAAGTGTCCTACAATAAATCAACTAATAAATACTACAGAGATGTCCTTAAAAACTTCACATTTGCTGAAGATATCCTGAATTCATTATCATATGACTACTTCACTCCCCAGAGTACAAAAACTCATGCAATCGGACGTTATTCAAATTGCCCAGGAGAAATCAGAGAGCGAATCAGTCGAGCATATCCCGACTCGAAAAATTCTATCAGATCAATGGACGGCAAAACTCACCGAAGATTTATCAATCCCAAAAGATTCCCGTGGATAGGATGAAAAGTAAGAAACTCAAGTGAAGTGTTCCCTGGTAAATTCAAGAAAATCATTCAACGACGGGAATACGGCCGTGGAAACAAAAAAGAGTCGCAACATCGATTTTTATCGATTTCACAAAGAGGAAATCAGAAAGTACAACTTTGGAGTATTTTAGACTCGTGAGGCATACAGGCGTGAAAATTGAAAGTAAAACTGAATTTTTTATTTTTAGCGCAAAACCAGAACCTGAGGATATCGATTTGGTGGATTCAATGCTTATTCTAGTCACTTCTTTCATTGGCATAGTCTCCGATTGTTCAGTCTCTGTCCGAAAGTAAGGGGAGGAGCTTGCAGAAATATTCTCGAAAGAGATCTTGATATATCTGAAGTCTGGTTCGTGTTATCGAGTAGGACGTGGAGGAGAAGCTGATGAACATTGCCATTAGTGACTCCAGGAGCGATGTCAAGAGTGTGGCAGTTTCCATATTAAAGCGGGAAAAATCGATTAAAAGCTATCAAAAATACATTTTAAGGTTGTTGAAAAGCAATGAGGGGGATAGAAGGACCTCGATAATGCTCCTGTGTCCTGGTTGTGGTTGATGCTCACAAATAGAAGTCCTGGACGATGAAATATCAGAGTTATTCAGAATGTCCTTCCAAGATGGAAGCTTTATTGTGAGGAAACTGAGTTGTCTCGTCTGTGCCGACCACGAAGAGATGATCGAGCGATATTTCTCGGAGATCACTCACATTTGCAAGAACGATGTCTTTGACTGTGTTCGAAGGGAAGCCCTATTAAGTTCGTTTGCCTCACATTTAGTCTGATTTAGCTTTATTAAGATTTCCGAACAAAATTAAATTATCGAATTTTATATCCAATTTTATCCTATTTGAGGCAAACGACGAATTTTTGGGAGTCATTCTAACGTATTTTGAGAACACTGAAATTGACGAAAAAATAAGCGAATTTTTGATGATTCGAAAAGGCTTGGAAAACGAGGAAATTAATAAGTAACGATATTTACTCAATCATAGGCAAATTGATGACCTCTTGACTCGAAAAACTAAAAGCTAATACTTATTAGTTGTTTATTAGCAACATAGCTTAGGGCAGGTATCCTCAAGTTCGTTCCACTTGGTGGACGACACTCAGACCCGGATCCTACCTGCATCCCACACATTATTTGTTCAGAACGTCGGATTTCCAATGTCTCTTGAGTCTGTCGCTTTGTCCATGCTCACAAGGAGGACAAGGGGTCTCATCCTTCATGAAAAAAGTAGACAGCTTGCAGTAGAGGTACGTCACGAACCTCCCTGCCATGTAATGTAAGCAAATCTAAATTAAGTGCTCTAATAAGCTTTTAAAGCGACATTTCGTTTGGTAGAGGATCTAAATTTCATTTTGGAGGATCTATTGAGGATCTAAATTTCATTTTGGGTGGTATACCAATGTCTCCACATCATTGTTAAGAACATTCGACCAATAATAGCTAAGTAGCTCGCTCGTTTTTGGTCAAGAGAGTTGTCAACTTCCTCTAAAATCAGTGGCAGACGGAATTCTGACTCAGACATTGGTACATTTGATTTCTGATGTCAACTGAGTTGATTAAGAGACGGGATCAGAGGTCATGTTCAATTTTTGGAGGTGAAGACGTTCAGTGTTCTATTACTACCTAATAGTACACCAGAACTTACCGACCAATTAATTGCTATGGCTAAAAAGGGTCAATCGACTCTTGGGGATTAATAAGGGCACAGAGTATAATTGTCAAAAATGATACAACCGCCAATTTGACAAAACCGAATTTGAAATGCTAAAAAAAATTAATTATAAATTTAAATAATTACAAATTAATAATAAATTTTTATTTTGTGTCGTTGATAGATGCATTTATTTAAAAAGAAAACGTTAAGGAACAAGTTTGTAACATTCATTATACTCAGAGCAATGAATGGATCTCAAAAATACGCAAGGAAGGCTATGCTTTGGATAGGAATCTGAGAGGTCATATATGTCCCTAATGGTTTGATTTTAGAGCTTGATAGAGCTTTATTGTCCACTAAAACTGAAATTATAAAATATGCCAAAGAAAATAAGCTCGACATTTGCAAGGTTCTGGCGAAGCACATGGTTACTCAGCGCAAGAATGTTTCTCGTATCTATACAGCAAAAGCCCAGCTAAATTCCATCCAAATGCACATTAAGGAACAACAAGGCATGAATTCGCTTTATTAAAGGTGTTCTTCGGATGAATGGAGCTATGGAAAAGAGCACACGTGTCATGACAGCAATGCAGTCGGTCTTGTCGTTTCCGGAGTTGCAACAGTCGATGACCAGTCTCTCCAAGGAAATGATGAAAGCCGGAATTATTGATGAAATGATTCAGGACACCTTTGACGATGTCCTTGAAGACCAAGAAGACAACGAAATCGCGGATGAGGAAGTGAAAAAGGTGCTTGATGAGATTTTTATCGGTTAATTTTATATTTGTACGATTTAGACAAATTGGGGGGTTCTTCGTTGGTCAATCCACTCTCAGCCTCAAAAAGTGCTGTTTCGGACTCAGCAGAATCTCAAACAATTCTTGATAATTTGGACAAACTACAATAATTATTTAATTTTTAATTTTAATATATTTATTGCCGTTTATCTCCTCGTTATTTTTATTATTTATTTACCCCGACTCTCTTTAAGTTTGTTGGTTGAGTGGTTGATACCTCTCTAATAATGTCTTTATCGTCAGTCTATTCTATCCCGTGGATGATCTCGATGAATGTGGGGACGTGAAAAGGAAAGTTACATGGAGAAAGAGCACGACACACCGAAACCCTCTAGGTATTCATATGTTATGGGTAACTCGGGAGTGCATTTAACTAACTCTCTTCAAAGGAAACCGGTGGCTAACAAAAAGTAACACCCAAAAGCGGAAGTTCTAAGAAAACATCTCGGAAAGTCTTTGATGTTCAAGCGGACTATCGTTAACTTTCAGTGGGTTGACTTTGCTTATAAGTAAACCACCCCCAGCCGAACTAGAGGTTAGGTAGTAATGGATAACAACTCCTGAAGTGTGTAGTCTTGGACTTTGATGTAAGCTTTGTCTTTTGGATAGCGCCAACACCTTCTCTCATGCTTGCATAGGAATTCAATTGGAGAAGAGAAAAGGGTTTTTGCTTTGTTCACCAAAAAGCAATTTGTCTTAGCATTTACTTTTTTTTAATTTATTTAATTTATTTCGGTTAATTAGCTGTAATTCACCAAATTAAAAAATTAATTTAAAATTTAAGTTAAATTTATTAATTTTAAATTTAAATTATTTTTTGACGAGTTATGTCATTTTCTTTATATATTCTCGAAGGGAACTCAGTATGACGGTTGCCTCGTTGTTATTTGTATTTTGATCCTTTTCGCTCCGTTTTAATTCATTCAGTCTTTTTTTAGCGTTATTGGTAGCAGTTTGAAATTCTCTGCTTTTTAGTTACTCTACAAACTGGAAGGTCAATACTCCATCGTTGTTCTCGTCAATTATTTTTATTAGAATGTCCACCGCGTGCTTGCTTATGTTTATGTTGAATTTCTAAAAATAATCAAAATCGATTAAATTTAAAATTTTTGAAATATTCTTGTTGGTGATTGTTTCCGCCTTGTCTCCATTTGGCAGTTTGAAGAAGTCGATCGGTCGAAGATTTTTTTGTTTCATGTATTCTGTTAAAATCAATATCGGATCCCCCTTATATAAGAACATCCCCAAACGTCCATTATTCCCCCAGTTTCTTTTAATTTGATGAGTTTCCCGTGACTTTTTCGGTCATAGGATATAGAAATGTCTCTTGTTTTCTTGATCTCCTCATATAACCTCTCAAATTCGTGATCGACTACTGAATTCTGTTTTAAACCATCAAAGGGCACTTTTATCTCAATTTTCATTAAAACTGATTTTTTTGATTTTAGAACCATTCGAGTGATCATTGTGGGACACTCAATGTCCATGGGATTCCCTGTTAACTGAAAGGATAACTAACGTCCAATACGAATAGTTTCCTGATTGAGGCGTTGTTGTAGAGACCGTTTAACAGGAAGTTCAGTGAAATTTTATTCACGTGGTTATTCGACAGATTGAGATGCTCCAGACTACCGGTTATGGGCAGACTCTTTGCGAGGGCTTTACACGATTGAATGCATAGACCGTTCATCGACAGATCCAGAATACTGAGAGTCCCGTTTGTCTGGGAGTAACTCATAATATGTACTTTTAACACGTTGGCTATTTCGACTCCCCCCTCATCCGATATTCTATTCCAGTTGAGATTGAGATTCTGAATGGACGTATTTTTGCCTTTGGTTATATATGAGTACTCAGTTGGGGGTTAATATTTTCATCCCCTCCCCGTCAATGCAAGTATTCGACAAATCTAGCTTAATGAGGTGGGTTTGAGTCTACGGTATATTTGGGAGATCACAACCCGGATTAAATCAGCCAGCAAAGTAATGTCACCCCTTGATAACACGTTGCCTGAAATACCCCCCATTAGTACCTGAAAAGTTGACGTCCTCGAGGCTGAGATTCATCATTGGCTTTAGCAGAATGCTGAATTCTGCTTGGATCCTGCAATTTTCCAAATCCTTGGAGAATTTTAAAAAGTCAGCAACAATTAGAGTCAAGAAAGTCTTATTTTTAATAACCTCCGAAATTTTCTCCAATGTGGACGGGGGTAATTTATTTTCTGAAATTATTAGTGTTTTGAGTTCCCCCTAGTAATTGAAACGTCATACCAACATTGTACGCGCTTAGAAAGCATCCGATGTCATTCTCTCCGAGAAAATACCCGCTTAAATTAATATTATCGCTGTCAAGCTGCTTCATTAAAAAGGTGAGAGGCATTGCATTGAATTTTTGGCACATTTGCTCATATTTTGTCAAATTGGGAGTCATACGCTGAGAATTTGTAAATTGATTGCGGGGGGAATTTATAAACTACATTGTAACCAAATTGATTTGCAGATTGTTTACAGGCTTTACATTGATTTATCAACAGTGATTGTGCAATCAATGGATTGTAGCTATTTAGACGATTAAAATAACACTTGAGAGCACTTACTCAGCCAAGTGGTTGATTGGTCGAAGATTGGGACGTACTTCTGTTGAAATGTCTACTTGCTTCATGATGGATGAAGGACCTTGTAATTCAACTCCTTGTAAGCATGGACGGGTAGTGTACTCAGGAGACGTGGAAACTGGAGTTTGGACAAAGGAGAGTAGTATCGGATGAACGAGGTATTTGGCTTTGAATCTCCTGGGCCAAAGTTTAAAGACCTTGAAGGACAATCTATCTGAATATGACTCTATTTTCTCCCCAAGGAGAGTAGGTATTTATCTATAATTAGATATCTCCAAGGTGTCTTCCAAGATGTCGTTCTCGCCATTCTTGAGACACAAATGAGTTTTGATTATGTATCTTCTAAAACTGATGTACCCAACTGTCTTTTATCTTCAAACATTGATAACTGACTTCTTGAAACATCAACGTCAGAATGATACTGACAAACTCGATGTGGTACGCATGTAATGATCCATACACAAACCATAAACTCACGTTTTTACTAACTAACAAGGCGTAGACATCAGACAGAATGCTAAAAAAAGTTTCGAGACCACTCAACTTTTTCTTAAAGATAACGGAGAAAAACTGGATATTTTTTTATTAAAGCATGTTTAAATGCCGATATTCCACTTGACTGACAAATCAATAATTCCAATGGCATATTACAACCTTCTAAAATGTCCCGCTACTTCAATTCCAGTGGAACAATCTTTTTCCTTTTGAAAAAAACAGATGTCTAAATATATAAATTTCAATGAAAACAATATTGAAAATATTTAAATTATAATTCTCTTAAATCAATAGTTTTTGTTAATTTCCATATTATTTTATGTTGTCCAATTAAGTCGTGTCCGACCCTTGGAGATCTCATGAACGAGTTTCCTCCACTCTCCCGATCCGTTGCAATTTTGAGTAGCTTTGATATAGGCATTCCCGTGATGTCTTCCACCGTAGATAGCCACCGAGTCCTCGGTCGGCCAGGTCTTCTTTTCCCAGTAGTATTGCTCAGCATAATGGTTCTTTTTAGGGAATCAGAGCAAACAACATCCCCAAAGAACGCCAATCTGTGTTTTACGATTCTTCCTTCTAGCGAAATGTCCGCCTCCACCCGTTTGAGTACATCGATGTTTGTTATTTTGGAAGTCCAATAGATTCTTAGTAACCTCCTCCAGCACCACAGTTCAAAAGCATCAATTTTTCGTCCATCCGCCTTTTTCACTATCCATGATTCTGCGCAGTATAGAAAAACTGGGAACACGATTGCATTAACTTCCATTTAAATTCCATAAAAAGAATTCTTAGATTGGTTATTTTTGTGAATTACTTAAAGCCCAGTATTTGTGATAGTTTTTTACAGTTAAACACAAAAAACACAAAATAATTTGAATAATAAGACTGCGTACGTAATGGGATCTCATTGCGACTGGGATTAAAAGTATGTGTTCCACATCCGTTCTGATGCGGAGACCAGATCGACTGTTTTGGTCTACACCCTCATTCCTGCAGGAAGAGTGCTGGGAGATTCCTCATACACATGATCTTGAACGAAGTCGTTAGGCGAGCTTTGGACGCCACCGGACACAAGGATAAAAACCTTCAATGTCTTAAAGTCAATTTGAGCAATTACTGACGATAGACCTAGGGTAATAGAGCAGGTTGACAAGTGGGTCGGATAGTTGAGATGGCGACGTCTCAATCGCATTAATGTCTTAATCCCTTCGTGATGGATGTTACATTTCGCTTTGGTTTTTGAGTGGATTGACAAAATTATAGACTCAGTACTCAGTAAAAATACAAAAAGGGATACACTGTGCTCTTGATACGAAGAGAGGATACATACACTGTGCTCTTGATTCGAATCTCGTCTGGAACAAAATTTCAATGTAGAGTCTTGAGGAGATTCTGAGATATCAGTCGTGTCCAAATTAGTTTAATTTTCGAATCCTAACGATGGTGCATCCGATTATTCTTTAATTCAAAACATCAGATTTCCACTGCTTCGGACTTCGTAATTTTTTGCATGACACAAAGGAAGACTTCGTTTGTCGAAACGATATAGATAATTCGGGCAATAATAATAGACGATCCGGTTCTGCAGTGAAATGTTTACTGATGACGTCATCACTCTTAAACCAAATCATGGAACCTTAAGCCTAGATGTACAACAGCGAGATTCGTACTAGGTGCAATCATTTCGGGCAATAGAGATCTTAAAATTATTAAAGGACAACATTCGTCTGTCATTGAAGCTACGTCATTAGGTTATTAACGCAATATGCCTATCAATATTCTGACGTAAGCAGATTATTATAGCGGGAATTAAGAAATCGATAGTCCCCCTGTTTATCCTTAAGGCAGACCTGTTAAGATATTTCAATTTTGTTTAGACGGGATTCAAATCCAGATATTGGTGGACCATGGTTTCTTATTTCAAAATCATTGGGTTTCAGTTGTCCCTAATTCCATTAAAATGAGGAACTAGAGGTTCTCACTTGCAGTTGTACCTAACAGACAATCTTTTACCCTTACCAGAAAACTATAATACGCTTTACTTGAAGGATAAGGAAGTTCATTTATTTATTTAGAACCAAGAATCACCGACAAAACAAATGAGAGTAGGGGCCGTCAGGTGATCCCGGCCTCCTTGAGCAGCAGCCTCATCTTTTTACAATGTTCATCCTGAATACCAACACACTTTCGGTGTGGACGAGTTACCTTTTGAAGGTTTAGAGGTTTTGGCAGAGCTTCCGTATTCATCACGAGTTCCTCAACAGGGTTTGTTTAATATCGATGAGGAAGATCTTTGTAGGGTCTTTGTTACTGTCTCTTGGAAGGAATTTATTTTCTTTAGGTTGGTGTGGGATATGATAGTACCCCATGCCGCGCAGCAGTAGCTGTTGACGGAAGTATATATTGGTAGTAAGATGATCTACTGTTGGGTGGCACCACATTTAAAACTGATTTAGCTTTGGTGAAAGTTTCTAATTAATTTAATAATATATTTTAATTGTAATATTTAAATTAAATAAAATTAGCATCTTACTATTTATCTTGTCTTGTAAGGTTGTTGTTATTTTCTAATTACACTCATTATTGTGTTTTTATCTAAACACAAATTTATTATTTGTAGAATGAATAACTTTTGGAAGACCAATACAATGTCTAACACAACTTCTAACAACTTTGGGGCTTCCAATACGTCAAATTTTGGACTCTCCTCGAATTCGAACTTCGGAAACGCTGGCAATTTCTCCAATTCGTTTGGAAATGCAAATAACCCAAGCACTTTTGGAAACCAAGGGATGACCTCCAATTTTGGTACGCCAGGAAATTTCTCTAACACTTTCGGAGCGACTACCACCAACCCGAACTCCTTTGGAAACCAAGGAATGAATTCAAACTTTGGGTCGAACTTTGGAAATCCTAGTGGAATGAACAATACTGGAGGCTTTAGAAGTCAACCAATGTCCTCGAATTTTGGCACTTCTGGGAACTTTGCATCTTCTATGAATACCTCAACTCCATTTGGAACGCAACAAATGAACTCAAACCTTGGAAATAACTTTTCTTCTTTTGGAAATCAGACTACTTTTGGAAGCAACACTTTTCAGACCAACCCTAATCAACCCACCAATTCAATGTGGCAGACCAACACTAATCAGCCAACTAATTCATTGTGGCAGACGAACACATCTCAGCCGACTAATTCATTGTGGCAGACAGGAAACCCTAATCAAGCTGGCAATTCAATGTGGCAGACTAACCCATCTCAACCAACCAATTCAATATGGCAAACTAACACGTCTCAGCCAACCAATTCAATGTGGCAGGCTAACCCATCTCAGCCTACTAATTCAATGTGGGGTACCAATGCGAATAATACAAACAACTTTTGGCAGCAAAACACAAAGTTTGTTGGTGTTTAACTAACCTTAGTCCAATGAACAACAGTTTTATGCAAAATCAGAATAATCAGCAAAGCTTTTTAAATAATCAATTTGGTTCGAATTATAAAGTTAGTTTTCAGGAAATGCTGCTAATGGATCATCTATTGATTATAGACAAACTTCCTCTGACGAATTAGCCAACATAGGCGGAAAGAAGCAGCAACTCTCAGTAAACTATGTCACCCTCTCTGCTATGCCTGAATACAGCAACAAATCGATTGAGGTAAGATTCTATTTAAAAGTGTCAGGAAATTAGATATGAAGATTATGCAGCCAACAGGAAGATGGGTGGTTTTTTGAATTTTTGATTTTAGCCTCCGTTAATATGCAAGGGTCTTTCAACACAAATTCGTTCGGTAATACTGGACTTGGAACGTCTAATTTTATGTCCAATAATACTGGAATGAATCAGAACCTACCTGGCAATTTCACTGGTAATCAACTCTTTTCAAACTCTAATACTGGGGGAGGATTTATGAACACTCCGATAAGTCAGACAAATTCAAATTTTTGGAGTACTGCGGGGACGAATAACACCGGTGGGTTTGGGGTCACTTCTGGCTTTCAAACAGCAAATAGTGGACTTGGGAATAGAATTGGCTTTCCTGTGAATAATACAGCTAACAATTCATCATTTTCGGCCGTAAACTCTGGTATTGGAAATACCCCCGGATTACTAGGAACTAATACTGGCTTTGGAATTAGTGCTCCCAATAGTGGAATTAATACTTCTGGTTTTCCGTCAAATAATACTGGATTTGGAATTTCCTCTAATACTGGATTTGGAACCAATACGACAGGATTTCCTCAGTCTAATATTTCACTCGGAAACACTCTCGGCTTTCCTTCCACCAATGCTGGTGTCAACACCGCTGGTTTTTCCACTGGTAATGCTGGAGTAAGCACTGGTGGATTTCCTTCTGCTAATGCTGGATTGAACACCGGTGGTTTTCTCACCGGTAATACTGGAGTAAGCACTGGTGGGTTTCCTTCTGTTAATACTGGATTGAACACTGGTGGGTTTCCTACTGCCAATACTGGATTTAATACTGCTGGGTTTTCCCTCTGCCAACACCGGATTAAATACCGGGTTTCCTTCTTCCAATACGGGATTTAACACCGGTGGTTTTCCTGCAGCAAATACTGGATTAAATCCCCCCGTTTTTCCTACAGCAAACACTGGATTGAATACAGCTGGATTTCCTACAGCGAATCCTACTGGTGGTAACGCTTTTGGCCTTCCTGCTGCCAATACTGGAATAAATACAGCTGCTTTCCCTGGAACGAATATTGCAAATAAATCAGGTTTTCCTTCCATTGCGACGAATACTTCAGCCTTTCCCGCTTCAAATAATTTTCAAAATAACTCATTTGGTAGTGGATTCCAAAATAATGTATTTTTTGTTCGATTATTGGCAGAATTCCATCAATCCGGGTCAAGTTGGATTAGCTACTCAGTCACAAATTTCAATTCCCCACGTGGGTTAGTTTCTTTATAACAGTTTAGAGAGTAGTTTTTACCCGGCTGATATGAGAGAAAAAATGGAGCAGATCGACCGTGCTGTTAGTTTAAACAGTTACAGTGACATTTCCCGCGACTTGCTTACTTATATTGCCTGTTCCCCTTACTCTGCAATAAACAAACACTGTGACACCTACACTGACGGCAAAAATACGAAGGATACTGAAACCAAAAAATCAGTATAATTCCAATTAACTTTTGCAGTCAAAAATGGACGAAAGCTTCTTAAAATCGTACAAGAATGACAGCTTTATTGACCGTTACAACATTAATAGTTCGTGGGAGAAGCTTAACCGAATCAGTTTGCCTTGTTGTAAACTTTCTAGGCCTTGAATTACCTCACAGTACATTCTCACGACTCACAATCTAATGCCAGTTTTACTCACGGAAACAAAAAATTAGACAAATCAACTTCCAAGTCACTCAATAATTCAAGCAACCTTCTTCCGTTGTATTCTGTGACACAACCGGCCCGGAGACAAACTCCCCTTAAAGCTGTCTCCCTTCTCAGATCCCCGCCCAAAAGACGGTCTTATAAAGAACTTTCTGTGAGAATAAACTCGTTGAAGGCCTCACTACTCAACAGGATTCCTATGCAGGAAGTCGACACGAATGTCCCTGAAAAAGCAAAAGACAGTAAGTCACCAACCTCAAACTGTGAGTCTTTCTCCAACGGTGAAGATTTGACCTCTTCAGTGGCCTTCCAACCAATAGATGATACCCTAAATATTGAGAGTAGCATAAATGAAGTCAAGACTAACCTGTCTAAAGTAGAACATGAATTTGTCAGTGCTAAAAGTGAGGACTTGACCGTCCGCTGATAGCTACTTTCTGATACCGTCCTTGGAAGACATCAATTTGCTGGTTAAAGAAAATAAGCCAATACATGATCTGACTGTGGCGAAGCCTGGCTTTGGAAGTATTAGGTTTCTGAAGCCTGTCACTCTTACTTGTATCGATATTTCTGAGACGGGTTTGGTGCATTAGTAAGTGTATAAGTAATATACTGAGTTGTATCCTGATAACAACTGGCCTCCTCAGGGGGAGGGACTTAATGTTCATGCCCGAGTGAACGTACTAAATTGCTGGCCTTATGGGAAAAATTCAGGATCCTTCATAAAAGATCCTGACCTAATTGAAAGCTACGGGTGGGTCGACAATCTGAAGGAGACTAAGGAAATGGACGCTACTTTCATTAGCTATACTCCTGAGAATGGCGAGTGGATTTTCGAAATTAACAAATATTGAATAAAATTTGACCATCTTAATTGTGTAGAGTAGAAATATATGATATTTTTCTTTTAATTCGATTTTTGATTATTTTACGCAAATTGTTGTTAGCAACATAAATTGAATCATTGTTCACCTATGCGTCCATCTTTGACATGTGAACTTGCTAGCTTTACAATTTTGGGCTGGATGGGATTCATCTGACACTCCCTTTGTTCAGAACTATGGGTTTTCTATGTTTCCTGAGTCCGTCACCTTGTCCATGCTCAGAAGAAAGAAGACAAGAGCTTTCATCCACCATAAAGACATTTTGAGCACTTGAGGTACGTTACCACATTAACCTTTCGATCAATTAACCACTTGGCAACACTGATGTATCTGAAATAATAAAGCAAATTAACTTCTATATAAACGTTACAACAAAGTAAATTCGATTTCTATGAAGATAAATGTGGGATTAAGAAAATTTTAGGTCACGACTATCTGCCAGTTAAGTTTGTTTAGTCTTAAAACAAAATAAACAAAAGGTCATACTTCTTGACTGTTGGCTATTCCCTCTTCGGATGGCGAGCGAGATTCGCTCAAATAACCAGCACTGCTCATGAAAATCTCCTGTTTGTGCAGAAATCCTATTCCAGACGACTCAAGAATTCCAGCGTCGCAGGCACAATGGAACCAGACGTTCAATTAAGTTTTTTACTTCAAACTGAAAAAACAGCATATTTCATATCGAGTTTTCCTTTATTGAAAAAATTGTTAGTTACACATCGAAAATTCAAACCTGTAAAAATTTAAACACCGCCTGAGAATGACCATGGTCCCCCGCAACCCTTCATGTCTTTTTCAGGTAGAGAATGATTTGTTAATAACGTCTTATTTCTGTTTCAGAATAAATTTGCCATGAAAGGTCAAATTGTTAGGTCAATATTACCTACGCTACTTGGTATTATTGTTAAGACTCTCTCACGAGAGCCATAATATTTGTATTACCACGTGTGCAGACAGGACACAATTTTGGATGTAAACCTCTTGCACGAACAGTGATTATTCGCAGGAGCTCTCAAGGTCATCGGCAGATTTCAACCCCTTTACAAAATTTTCAGGTCGTTAGGACGACCAATAGAGCTACTCTTCCCCCTTCACGAAAGAAACCTTCTTTACGAACATAATAGTTTTCCATGGTTGTGTTTGGCGCGGTGGTCACTTTATCATCAGGATGTGCCCAAGCAGTCTCGAGCTGGATTCCTTTACCTCCAGGCTTACCTGGCATTATTATTAGCACTTTTACGAGAGCCATAATATTTATAGCCCCGCATGTGCAGCAAAAAATATAAGAGAATTAGTTAGGTTGCTCCAAGCTCTTCTGTTCTTTGCTAGGTCCCTCAGTGAGTCCAGATCGTCACCAGATGCCAATGTTTTCTTCACGGCTTTCAGATCGTTTTGTAGAACAACAGGGAGGGTAGTTCTCGGTCTTCCACGGAAGCGTTGTACATTGGAGTAGTAGTAATTGCGATATTCGGAGGAGATATCGGGTCCAACCTCAGGACGTGTCCAAAAAGTCTCCAACAAGAGCTAATGATCTCGTGGCTTAATGGTGTACAGTCACACTTATTGTACAGTCCATTTGCGAGACCTGGCATTAAGTAAATTAATTATTCAAATTTTACTTAAATTAATTAAACATTCAATAACTTTTAAAATAACTATCTAATTATGAATAGTTTAAAACGCTAAAAGTGGCAAAGATGAGAATTATCCAATTGAGTTAAATATTTTGCTTTAAAAAAGTGAAGTTAAATTATTGACTCGAGAACGGAGAGGATTAAATTAAAAATAATATTTTTAATTATTAATATTTTAAATAAATTTAAATATAGAATAGTAATTCTTGGTTCTTTATGGGTAGCCTCCGACGTGACCTATATGGACGGTGCGAGTTATTTGACTGTTTTAATATTATTAACCCTTCAATGTAGTCCTCTATCAGGATGTCAAAAATAATAATGAGGACAACACAGCTGAATTTCGCAACAGCTTTTCAATTGCTTTCAAACACAAGCTAATGGAACTGCGTCGCAGTTACTCATCGTTATGCTGGCATATGCAATACCAAGATAGTGATAAACTCCAGAAGGACATGCGCTGCTTGGAAGTATACAGAAAAAACATCCACGACGAAATTATTTCTCTGTCTTCGGATGCAATCGCAAAGACAGGACACCAGATAGAACAACTGGGCAACGAAGATGATGACGCTCAGGCTTATGTGTTTTGCTACACGCAGTAATAGATTTTGCCTCATTTTTTAGAATTGGGGACTATAATCGATATATGGCTGAAGTTTCTTCCACCGATGAGGAGAAGATGATATATGGGGACAAAAGTCTTGAAGCTTATGTAAAGGGGATAAGTATTGCTGATAAACTGGAGCCTTCGGATTCCAGCTATCTTGGACTGTATCTTAACTATAGCGTCTTTGTCTATGAGATTCTTCGCGATCACAAAAAAGCTATGGAAATCGCGAACACTGCCTTCAACAAGGGGATGGAGCTTAAGAATTTTGTGGACGGAAACCCCACTTCGAAGGGAATATACAATCAAATCAGGAGGAATATTTGTGTTTGGGGGGATAACTCAAATGCTTCTGTTGATGAAGATTAATTGGACTTTCCTTTACTCTTAGTTGTTAGACACTCTTATCTTAACAATTTGTTCTAAGGCTTTAGTTTAGTGCTAGCTGTTATGGGTAGAGGAATTTGTTAATTGGACAGGTTACTTGGTTGGAGTTCAGGGGGTAAACAGTTCTCCTAGCTTGCATGTATAGTGACCTTCTGTTTTCCTAGAGAGGCCTAGATATGAGTGCATGCTTCATTCCTGATGTCTTAGCCAACCTGTTGCAATTCTCATTGCTTTCTGCTTTCCTGAAGAAGCCTAGAGATGATTGAATGACCCAAGGCAAAATTCTCTTGTAATAACTCTCAGTGCTTTGTGCTTTCCTGAAAAAGCCTAGAGATGAGTGCATGTCCCAAGGCAAGAGTCTTTTCTAATAATTCTCATAGCTTTCTGCTTTCATAGAGAAGCCTGGAGATGAGTGCATGCCTCAAAGCAAGAGTCTCCTGTAGTAATTCTCATAGCTTTCTGTTTCCTGGAAAAGCCTAGAGATGAGTGTATGCCTCAGGGGAAGAATCTCTTGTAATAATTATCATAGCTTTCTGTTTCCTAGAGAAGTCTAGAGTCCATGCCGTAAGGTAGGATTGGCTAATTTCCTGTGGCAGTTCAAGCTTTCTGGTTTAGTACGATTTTGATAATTCCCTTTAAATGTTGATATTGAGAATGATAATGTCTAGTCTTTCTGAATATGCATTGAATTTACTGCTTTTATTTTTCTTGCCATATTCTACTCTTGGCTTAAATGTATCACCACTAAAGTACAAAGTTTGAAAGAATATTGCAAATCGCCTGAACACAAGCACGTTTTACCAATAAATTATCTTACTAGCATTATGCTGATAAAATATAAGTTGCATGCTTATAAACTCGGAAATGCCATAAATTCAGCCAATTTAATCAATCGTGAATAAAATATCGAATTTGTCAATTCGCATGATCGATACTAAAATTAGAGCAAAGTTTAGTGATCACTAGTTTAGCACAGCGAGTTTTGATTGCTTACGGTTATATCGCACTTTTCACTAGTAAATGGTAATCTGCACTCTAAACTCACTCTTATACCCTTGGAAACACAGCTTAAGCAATATTATCACTAGTACAGTCATATGGACTATTATCATATGCGTAACCTTCTGGCAGATGATCCCCCGATTTCTTTCAATTATGAGCTTGGCGAGATTCGAATTCAAATCTTTTGCTCAGAACACAGGGTATCCACTGTTTCCTGAGTGCGTCACCTAGTCAATACTCAAGAGAAGGTTAGGCAAAGGCTTTCATCATGAAGGTAAGTAGGCATTTCATCAAGGTACTTCACCACCTCAGCAAGATGAATAAATTTATAGGTTAATTTAAATTCTCTAAAACGCCATTTTAGCAGATTTCCAATTCGAATTGATTTGACGAATATATTTTAACCACAATCTGATATTTGCGTTCCTAGGAAACGAAATGAGGTTATTGAATGAATTTTTAACAAAAAGTAAGTAAATTATCTCTCCACTAATCGACGCAGTGTTGTCTTCACGATAACTCTGGCGATCAACTGGAGGAGTCACTGGGTTTGACGGAGGTTATGGGTTCTGAGTGTAACCATAAGTCCCAGGTTCTTGAGACAGGACAAAGAGTTCTTACCCATCACTTTAGTTGTCTCGACATCCATTGCACGGAATTTGAACCTGTCTATATGCCCTTCGTATTTCTTCCCTTAGCCCTCTCTGCAGCGGATAGTGCTTTCACCAGGTTTCAGATGATGCTAGTAGGACATAGAAAGTCGACACATGTGTCATCCCATACTAAAACTCCGGAGCCAAACATTGGTGCATCCGATGATCCTCATTTTAATTTAAGCTTTTATGTCTCTGAATCCATTAAGAGAAGGATAAATATCAACCTTAAGAAGATGAAGAGATTAAGCGTATTAGAGCTAAGTCATGCACCAGAGCTATGTCACCAGGTCGGTTAAATAGCCGGGAATGAATAATTCAAAATAAAGACTGCTTGATTTAAGCAAGTCTAAGGATCAACATAATTCTCAAAATCATTAAAACGCTTAAAAATCATTTTTACTTGTTTTCTTGACAATTTTAATGGCGGTTTAATCAGTATCGATAGATTGGAACCAATCAACTTAATCACGTGCTAATTCGCAGACATTGACAAGTCGAAAACAACTCAGATGTACATAAAATCTACATCGAGGTCATTTCAGAATGAAGCAATCACTAGGTAGTATTTATGAAATCCTCAGATAGAATGATCCAATGAGAAGGTCGAATTGTGCTTTAGTCCTATTTTGAAGTCATGACTTGACGCCATCTTAAGATTATCTATTTTTTTATTGACCAAGAAAAATCCAGGGAAAGGTGGATTTACTTCGGCAGGACGGGATTCGAACCCGGGTCCTTTGTGAGTCCTACACTTCCTTTGTTTAGAACTGAGTTTCTGATGTCCCCTTGGTAAATCACCTCTTCCGTGTTTACAAGAAAGAGAAAGACATGGCCTTTCATCTGTCATGAAACAATAAGGTACATGATCAACATAACTCTCCAGCAAATTAACCCATTATTAATTCACGATGGAGCACAAAATAAAAAAATAATAATTTAAATATTTTAGAAAATAAACTCGATTAATAAATAAAAATAATATTATATAGTGAATAAAGAAATATACTAAACTAAAATAATAGAGGTTCGTTTTGTTTGTCAGGTTTCGTAAAGTATGGATCGTATTTTCCAACAGAAATAGTTTCAGAAATAACAAGGAAGCTTATACTCTAAAAATACAAAATTAAAAGACAACCATATAAACAATAAATAAAATATACAGGAGGATAAAAATAAACACCAAAATCTGATAGGCAACACTCCCGGCTGTCTTTTGGATAATCACATCAACAATTAAGTATATATTAATCGCTAATACGGATGATATCAAGGCCAGATACATGATTTTAGATTTTCTTAAAGCCAGTAATATTACAGAGGGTACTTGTTATTCACGAATTCCTCGCCCATGATTTTGTTCGTACTAGTAAAAGCGATCACCGGAAGGAGGGCAAACGGTAATTGAATGCTCATGAGAACGTTCAGGAGATCATTGAAGACGGTTAACTTATCGATCCCTTGCAGTATAGAAATCATGATAGTGGGGCCAATGGCGAGTAGTCGAGTTACAATCAAACGTCTCCAGGGCTTCCATTTGATATCCAGGAACCCCTTAATGTCAAATACAAGTGACCTGCATGACGAATTGTCCCGTGTAGGTCCCCGTCATTGTTGAGGTTTGTCCTGCAGCCATGATGCCAATCGCCCAAATATATGTGGTGATAGTCCCAAACTTACACCCCAGAAACACGGACTACGGATCTCAGTAAAGTAAGAACCCCAGAGTATATGTTCATATCCCCGGCATCCGAGATGTTTTTGAAGATGTGGGCATTGGAGATATTTTTAGCTACGCACATGTTGTACTAAGCTCTAAACCTTAATATTACAATCGTATTAGAATTCTCTGCTGAAGCGTAGAAAGCTGACGCGAAGGTAGAAACCACAAACAGATTGATGACAAAAGACACAATCAAAACCAATGAAGTTTCCAGGAGAAAGTAAAAATTAGCTTCATGTATACTGGAGACCTTGGTCCGGTCAATCGACCGAGTCTATGTTCAATCAAAATGAGACTTGAGTTAGTGACGAATGGAGGTAGATGTTGTGAGGCATAATAACGGACCCCACAATCCCTACAGCTTGTATTAACGCCTTGTGGGAGCAATTAGTGCAAGAGGGGATAAAGAGTCCCATAAGAATCTGCTTCTGGTCAGGGACTGAAATAAAGTACTATAATTTAGTAAAACCGACTGAGAACCAAATATCCGAACATTAAGCCCATTAAGAGCACAGCTGACGCAAAAAATATCTCCAATTTCCTGAATCCATAGCGGTCGATAAGCAAGAAAAGGAAGGTGTCGGTGATCGTGATAAGAACGCCTGCATATAACGGGATTCTAAAAGCTCAATTTGATCCCCCATAAACTTCTGATTGGATAAGATATAAAAGGCAATGGAAGTGCCAATAACTTCCTGCATGTCCGATCCGATTATGGCGATTTCAACCATAACCCATAAAATGATATTTGGGTATTTCTTTAAGTAGTTTCTGCACGTTTCTGATAGGCTTTTTCCAGTAACGACGCTCAAACGGAGTGCTAGCCTCTGCAAAAGAGCGCCAAAAATAGTCGATATAAATAAAAGCCACAGTAACTGAATATAAGTAATCACATTGTTACTTTATAACCGGTTATTGTACCGTTTCTTAAATCTGATTCTATATTTCCGGGTCCAAGTATGCGATGCTGACAAGAAATCCTGGTCCAAGAAAGGAAAAAAATTTCCTTAAATTTAGCCCCTTTAGGTTATCAAATACAGTAACCTTTTCAGAATTGGCTGAATTATCCATTAGACCTGACTCACGCTCATTTTAACTAAATATTAATATTTTATTTATAAATTTAAAATTAGATACAAATTAATTTATTTTTTAGTAAAATATTTATAAAATATAAAACCAAGTGTTGTTTTGGTTGAGGTGGTGACTTGTCTCTCTTGCACCTATGTCTGTAAAGGATTCAGAACAATTCAATGACCATCCTAACCTTCAATGTTAGAGGCCTGAATAAAGTGGCTAAGATGCAGCTTCTATGTTCGGATGTTGAGAAATACCGGGGTATGCTGCCTGCAGGAGACTAAAATAAAAAATGGACTCGATGAAACACATGCAAATTACAGGTTACTATTGCTTTCCTCGGAATCGAGGCATTATGGACAAGGCTTTGCCATACACAAGGTCTATATTCCCAGAGTATATCGTTACTGGAAAGTCAATGACAGAATCAGTGTCTTACAACTACGTACAAGATCAAGCAGAAATTCGAGGAGACTAATCTCAATTATCAACGTTTACGCACCACACGGCGGACGTATCCTAAAAAATCCGGAAGAACTTGACCTGTTCTACTAGGAATTGGGAAGGACATTAACAGACCTCTGTTCATCATACTTATTGTTTATTGCCGGGGACTGGAATGCGAAAGTGGGAACCCGTAGAGGAAATGAAAGCTTCATTGGCCAGCTCAGAAGAGGAATCAGAAACTTCCCCGGAACCATCTTGGCAGAGTTTTGCCAGGCATTTGATCTGTTCCTATGTAATACTGGTTTCCAACATCCCGCACGTCATAAAACGACATGGACTGGGCATACAAAGTTCTCTATTAACATTTTCAATCAAATCGACTACATCATTTGTCGAGTCAAAGAAAAATCACTCCTACTTGACTCGAGGTCTTACTGAGGTGCAGCTACCGACAGTGATCACAAGATAGTCTCTGCCAAGTTCACAATGAGGACTTTGACTGCCCTAATAAGAAGGGCCAAACGTAAATGTAAGAAGAAGCTATAAAATGGAACAACTGTGTACTCTACATCGATCAGAGACAACTACCAAATATCAATTACGAAATTTCTCCGAAACCTGGATCCCGGACTTCCTCCAGGAGGCACTTGGGCGGAGACAATGAAAGGGATCCTCTCGGCAGCAAATGGTAGTATCGGAACCTGATCCTTAGCACTGTTTAAAAAATGTATACATCCAGATGTCCCGCCCTCATTAAAGAACAAAGGGAACTAAGATTACAACTGGAAAATACGTCTGATCCGGATAGGAAACAAATCTTGAAGTATAGAGAAGATCCACCCAGAAAACCATAAAGATTTTGAATAAAGCACGCCACTAACCTACTTGCTATAAGAGCTGCAGAAGTTGAACAGCTAAAAGACTCATCAAAAATGTTCACTGCAATCCGTCTGCTCAACAGAAAACAAACGAACAAACTCCATGACGGAAATGGAAGATTCTTAACAAATCCCAAATATCAGGCTGAATATATTGCGTCGTATTTCGAGGATATATTAACTGTCCGCGGAGAAATATCTGATCATACTTGTGGATAAGCCACCCACCTGGCTAAAGCTATCACCTGGCGAAATTCAAATGCAATGGTCGCTCCCCTGGGCCGGATGGAATCAATTCAGAACTTGTCAAATATGGCCCACCTGCACTAACAGAAAAGTTGGCAAAACTACTCAACTCTGTTTATAGAAAAAAAGAACTGCTAAACACCTTACGGAAACTTCTGGCATTAGTTACGCTGAATCGAATTAGAGAACAAGTGGACGACTATCTATCCCCTAGTCACAGTGGATTCAGGACAGGAAGATCCACTGCAGATGCAGTATGGAGCCACAAGTGGCGCTGCGCTATCAACCAGAGATTTGAAAGTGCAACAACAGTCCTGGGAATAGACCTCTCTAGGGCCTTTGACACGGTCTGTCGTGTCTACTTCTCAAGATACTGAAACAATTCTTGGACCCAGATTCTGTTAATATGATCAGAGTGTCGCTATCTAACACGAAGCTCAGAGTGCAGATCGGTAAGACGTTATCCCGTGAATTTACGTGCAATGTTGGTATTCCCCAGGGAAATTCCCTCTCCCCCTGCTATTTGTCATATATCTGGAGGCGGAACTACGAGATCTTGGAAGTTCTATGATGGCAACATCGTCGAAATTGCCTATGAGGACGACGTGGGCTTTGTGTCAGAAGACAAATCTACCCTTTTCGAGGTGGCCCTGCTGAGCTCCTTGGAATGAACATTGCTAAAACTGACATTGTGGAAATCAGGAGAATGGAACGCAGATCAAATGAAACATGGCGAAAAACAAACAGACTTAGCTTTTTATTTGGAGACAGTCAAGATCTTTCCAGAGGAAATGCCCTCGCTTGGGTAATGATGAACAAGTTGAAGAAAAAGTGGATTGGCAAACGGCGATCTTGTACATCACTTCGTTTGAGACTGTATGAAGCCTTTGTCAAACCGATCCTAATGTACAATTCATCGACCTGGGGAACGTCCAAAACCGAACAACTTGGACTAGACTCTTTCCATCGAAGACAACTTAGATCCTTACTAGGACTTAACTGGCCAGCAAGAATAAAAAAGGAATCGCTGTACATGAGATGTTGCACGGGTCCACTGAGTCTCGAAATTGCTGATATGCGCTGGAGGCTATTTGGACATATCTTGCGTATGGACTTGGGCGCTCCAGCAAACATAGCAATGGAGGACTACTTTATGAGAAAGGGACCGTGCTTTCGTGGACGCCGGCATATTACACTACCTGAAACACTTGACGGAGATCTAAAGCTCGTGAACAAACGTCTAAGAAGTGGGGACGACCTTGACAAGCTAAGGAAACTCTCTTACGATCGAGGAGGTTGGAAGAAGTTGGTTCGGATGATTGTTTTGAATGCTGCACGAGTGAAATTATAACTATTATGATTTTACGAATGTTGCTTATAATAATAATTGTTATGCAATAACCGCATTCATAGCATGGTGTTGTTCACCTGTTGTTTTGGTGGCGGTCTGTGAAAAGAACCCTTCGACATTGCCTGCCCTTCTACGACTTTCAGAAGGGTGGCCTACAAATTTCCCCGTATTCGCTTTTCTACTTCTGGCTGGTGATATAGAACCTAATCCGGGTCCTGACTCTACACTGATTATTCTACAATTAAATGGAATCCCTAATAAAGTTTTGCAAGTACGCTCGCTCTCATCCCATTTGAAACTGGACATTGCCCTCATTCAAGAATCTAAGCTCTCTAGAACATCCTCCACCCTCTGTTTTCCTGGATATTGTGTACTTCGCAAGGACTGGACATGAAGTCTTGGAGGAGGATTATTGACAATCGTTAAGTATGGACTTCATTAACGGATGTCACCTCATTTGTTTCTTTTCTTAGCTAAGGAACAAATTTTTAGTGATGTGTCCCTTTCCCCGACGAGATGGTTTACGTAATGTCTATATCCCTCCTCAGGGGTTGTGTGCTACTTACCTCTCTCGGGATGTTCGTTATGGTTTTTTCAAGCGACCATAACCCAATTGTGTTAAGACTCAATTGACATATTTGTTTGTCAAGATGTTCTACGAAGTTCAAGAACTATTCAAGGGCGTTTGTTGACAGCGGTTTATTAGACTTTGCTGTTGAATAGATGTCCTATTGACAAAGCAGTCTAGATATTGTTTCCAACATCCCGCACGTCATAAAACGAAATGGAAACCCGACCGAATGTTTATCCCCCGATCGTTTTACAAAAACTTTAATCCGAAACTATGATCGAGCTTCTTGGCACTTATCAAGAAACGGAATGCCTTGAAGAAAACCGGAATCCAATCAGACGTCTATATCATCATAAACTCTTGTGTCTATTGATATATAAAAAGCATTCGACTCTGTTTCGAGGACACTCCTAACGAAAAAATCAAGACTACTCCAAAATGGGGTCCCAAAAGTTCCCCTTTGTCTCCTCTCTTATGTAACTCACTTCTACACGATTTACCTACCACCAAAGATGCTTTTATCTTACGCGGACGACCGGATTATCGCTGCAGGGGATAAATCTCCTTCCAGGGCGGTGGTTCAGTCACACCTCAACCAGATTTGTGACTGGCTATCCTTGAATTTGCTGTCTGTTCTCACTATTCACTAGGGTAAGGAGATTTAAAGGTGGACTCGAGGTAGTTTTCAGAGAAACGGCGGTAGAGGAATTTATATCGACCATAAAAGTGTACTCCGATAGAATTCCTCTGCAGACATAAAGAAGGCACTTACGAAGGAAATTGGGTCGCTGGCGAATTCGAGGAATGTTGTAGACTGGGATCACCTAATTAGTGAGTTAATTTTTTTGGTGTTCTTGTGGTTTTAAAAAAAATAATAAATAAATAACAGCTTTCATGCTGTCATGACTAAGGTGATTTTTTATGGCAACTAAAATTTCTAAAAATGTCAGCTAAAATAACATTTATGGCATCTTAAATTTCAATACTTGCAGTTGTGGAAACCCCTCCAGTAGAGTGGGGGAGAGCAAATTCGTGCCGGCCTGGCACTGGGCGCCACCTTGACAGGTGGATCACATATCGCTACTCTAATAGGAAGAGAGAGGAGGAACTGACGAACAAACAGAAACTTCAACCAATTAGTCACGAAGCACCACATGGCGCCATGTGGCTAACATCACACATCACACGTGAAATAAATGGCATTTATAGAATCAATAAATACAACTATCGGAAAATTTATAACTCGACCAAATAAATTTTTCACTTGCGATATCCGATACGGTTCTGCAGGGTCAGTGATCTGTTTCCGAGATAAACAAACATATTCTTCAATATGCTTGGCTCCAGCGCGGCAAAGTTTATCAGGCTGGTCGGGCAGCTTTCAGGACTACGGATGAAAGATCCTAGAATGACAGGAAATTAATAGCGGTAATTAATAGTGTCTGCATCAAAATTAATAGCGAAATTACTTATATGCGAATTATGGCACTAGCATCTCGGACTTTCCTCCTCGTCTTGGAAATCAAGGATACGATGGTACGCAAGGAGGCGGAGGCCTTTTTCCTGATGAGCCTTGAGGTTTCAACTGCGACAGGCAAGAAGACGAATTGCCTGCGTAGTTTCATATTTTTTCCATTTCAATGCTTCTGTCTTGGTGGAAGCGAATCCAGGGCAAGTGGTGGTCTGTGTTAAGTCTAGGAGGAGAGCCATCGACGCAGGTTGCATCCCAAGCTAATGAATAAAAAAAATTATTAAAGTGACAATAATATAGAAAACACGTTCTAGTTGATAAATATTCCTATTTAACTCGTACTTAGATAATTTTAACAGTTCTATGAATTTAAATTAGATTGAAAAGATCATTGGCTCCCCCGTTGATTTTATAGACATTGTGAGAGGCAAGGCTGCGTCGATTTAGTCGAGGGACAGTTAGAAGTTTGTACATTTCAGATTCCATTGTTTAGCATTAGAGGAGAAGCAGTATTCTGATTTAGAAAACGGGGGATCTCTCATTGAGAATGCTATGAGTAGAATATCAAATTTTTCGAAGAAAATAATCAGATCAACTGTCATCTTGTAAGAGCAGTTTAAGGTGGATTATCCCCAAAGTTAAAAACCCCGGACTACCTGGAGTCTGTGAGATCACTAGCTAACAAGAGAAGAGTGTTAAAGGGGCTGGCGTCATGTGAAAGTGGTTATCGAATGTTATGGGGATCTAAATATAAAATCGTTATATTTCCAGCATATTCGAGTGATCGATATTAAGGGGAACTCCTCCAGTGGTATAGGTGAAAGAGATCCTCACTGAGTGTACTAGAACCACATAACTAGCTCAACCTCTCGATTAATCAACAAATTGATAAAAAGCCACTTCTTCCAGTTTATCGATTATATTGTTATACATCATTAATCAGTATTATTAACATAAATGACAATTCTATTAATCTTCGCTGACATAATCGACGCTCAGTTGCCTCCCTTATAGCAATAGAGATCAACTCGAGGAGCTACGAGGTTCTACGGACTGAGCGTTCCAAGACGTCAAGGCAATTGAGGAAAAACAAAGACTTTCGCTTATCGCTTAAGTTGTCTGACTACAATCGCACGTAACGTGAATGGTAGAGGAGTCCTTGTCATTTCTACCATTTAACAATTTCTACATTTTTTATAGTGAAAATAAAAAAATGGTTTCCACCTACTAGACTGGGTTGTTTACATTGCAAGCCTTCATACATAAGTATAATCTCCGCAGATTTTTTGCGGTTTATTTTTCCAATTTCAGGAATTTTTTAATCTAAATCAATAGTAGAGATTAAATTTCGCAATTTACTTATATTAAAATTTAAAATTAAAAACATAAAAATTTAAATAATTAAAAAATTATTTATACCGTATTTGTTTTGTCGTTAGATGCCTCCACGTCTCGTAGAATCGATTATAACTGAGAAAGATGAACTTGGCTTGGAACAAGACGAAACCTACCTTGATCAGACCGCAAAGGGGGAGTATAAGTACCGATATGTGTGGATAAATATCCTGGTAATGGCATACTTCCACATCGGAGCTATATATGCTCTTTTCTTTCTCTCCTGGCGCTGTCGTGCTTACACGTTAATTTTTGGTTTTATTTGGTGACAATTTAGCCGTTGGACTTTATGCTTATTCCGCTCTGGGATCACCGCTGGCGCACACAGACTGTGGTCCCATCGGGCTTACAAGGCGAGGATTCCGTTGAGAATATTTCTGATGATTGCAAACTCGCTGGCTGCACAGAATTCCATCCTCGAATGGAGCAAGGATCACAGAGTGCATCATAAATACTCCGAGACCGACGCTGACCCCCACAACGCCATGAGAGGCTTCTTCTTCTCTCACGTGGGCTGGCTCCTCGTTTAGAAAGCACCCTGAAGTTATCTCTAAGGGAAAACGCATTGACTTTAGTGATTTGGAGAATGACGTTGTTGTTGCTTTCCAGCATAGGTTTTGTTGAATGTGATTGTAGGCATTACCTTGTGTTTTATTTCCTCTGCTGTTTTATTCTGCCGACCTTAATCCCCTACTTTCTCTGGTCGGAGACCCTCTGGAACTCCTTTTATATCGCTGGAATCTTCAGGTACGTTTTCACGTTGAACTGTACTTGGCTGGTCAACTCGTTGGCCCATACAATCGGAATGAGGCCGTATGACGGGTCTATCGGCCCGGTGGAGAATTTGTGTGTGATTTTGGGGGCGTTCGGGGAAGGGTTCCATAATTTCCACCACACTTTCCCCCACCATTACGCGACGTCTGAGTTTGGAGTACACTTCAACCCGACCACAGTGTTTATTGATTTCATGGCTTATATTGGACAAGCCTATGATTTGAAGACTGTTCCCGAAACTGTTATTTCCAAGACGATGGAGAAGTATGGCGATGGCAGCAAGGGGTTATTTCCACATCTCAAGGGACGTGTTTAATTAGTTAATACTAACATGAGGTTTGCTTTTTCTTTACTCGATTTGTTCTTTGTTTTGTAATAATAGTGTCATCTTGTCTTTGATAACAAAAAAAGGAGGAGGGGAATGGCCTCTCGATCATTGAGCTTGACTGTAAATCATGTCCTTTGCGTGTAAAAAGTGTCGCATTCATAGAAGCCATGATACTTGCAGGTCGTGTGTACGGGACACGCACTTTGTTTTAAGAAGGAGATCATTTATGATAGAGAACAGTAATGAAGGGGACCTAGGAATGTTCTTTGATTTTTATAGTTAGTTACCCCGACCTCATTAACATGTAGGAGGCTGGTTGCCATGAAACATCTATCTACGACTACTGGGCGCTCCCACAAGTCCCTTAGTGTCATTGGTGGTCTTTGTCCTGAAAGGATATCACCAATAACTTTTACACGTGAGTCTGTAAACAATCCTGTTTAGCAGCAAGGTATTACTGATGACGGGGTCACTTGTCAAGTCAGGATCATGGAAGCTTCAGCCGTAACAAACAGCTGCGTCATCTTTTTTTAAATGAATTTAATATTTGTTTGTTCATGAGAACCCTGATTAGATGAAGCAGGAGTTAGTTTACATTAACCACGGAATAATTTTGCATTAATGCTCAAATTAATTGCTTATGTAAATTTTACTAGATTATCCACAATAATCACGACAGAGTGTAACGGGCGCCAGGCAAGATGCCTGATGGCCCATAGTTCGAATTCTCGCTGCTGTACATTCCGGTTGGAGGTTCCACGCATCTACGATACTTTGGCTTGGCGATTGACGCCATCATCAGTGAACATTTCACTGCGGAACCGGATCGTCTACAACTCAATTTCATTTTTAACATTGACATGTGCATTGACTAACGTCATAAAGGCATTAGTAACAAATGTTCCAGCTCCCAAGAACAGTGTGCATTGCCACGGACGATTCCCAGTCTGCGTAAAAAGGGCTGAGTCGTGCCGCAATCACATTTCCGATTTTGTTGACGACCTCTTCACTCATTATTTCTCCATTCACATAAATCTGAATTCAATTATCCCCCAAATATCATGAGCCATTATGGGATAACTATCTCATCCAAGACATTCACTTATGAACCAGAATGTTCTGGAACTCTTTAGTAAAAGATCACTGTTATTCGCTCAAAATTTAATGCTCGTTGAGCCAATAAATCAATAATCATTTAATTCCGTTCACAACTATAAATCGTGATAAATTAGCATTATCAAACCAAGCCCTAAGTGACTATTATTATCATCATATATCATGTTAGCAATCAGTTCAATTCAATCACACCCAGCAATTACGACCACAGTGAATACAAATGAATACATGTGGCTACTTGACTGAAGAAAATCACAACTATTTGCGCAGTATAAGTGGACTTGAATTCTCCGAGAAATTGATACCGCAATCTCGTTAAGATTCTGAGATCCTCAGGAGCGGCTTTGATTCCGTGAACGCCTAGGGATCGTAACTTTGAATAGATGTTTCTTTTGAATGCCGGCCAGGCATTGGCGTCTTCTGAGTGAAATGAATCCATTGATGTCACCAGAGAAAAGGAAGAGAAATCTTCAATCGGGTAGCCACATGGTTCGGGAGTTGCGTTGATTCTGCGACGTCTTAGCATTCTTGGTTACTGACCTTTTATTTCTTCGACGTCCTATTTTCGTTTGGTGTCCATTATGGCCTCCAAAGACGAGAATAAAACCAAACTGACTAATTCCGTAATCCATACGCGTGCCGTAGATCCTTATCGTCCCAACTTTCAGATTAACTGGAGATTCCTATCATTCATGTAGGGCTCCAACGACTGCTAAAAAGG
>RDEW01000016.1:91078-109155 GCA_011109175.1 Dicyema japonicum
TATTTCTTCGACGTCCTATTTTCGTTTGGTGTCCATTATGGCCTCCAAAGACGAGAATAAAACCAAACTGACTAATTCCGTAATCCATACGCGTGCCGTAGACCCTAATCGTCCCAACTTTCAGATGAACTGGAGATTCGTATCACTCATGTAGGTGCTCCAACGACTGCTAAAATAGGTGGCTTAGTATTGTATTTAAAAGAAACAATCAAACGATGGTCATAAGCAGCCGCCTCACTGCATAGCTATTCCCTCAAAGGATGGCGGAGGGAATTATTCAAATACCCAACATACCGGATAGAATTCTCATGGATGTAAATATCAGATTCCCCCGAATCTTTGGTTTTAAAAAGTCATAGATGCAATGGAATTGGACGTTCTTACTGCGAGTGGAACAAAAAATATCTTCTGGTAGGGCCTCATTTTGAACTCTCGGCCTTCTAATTAGCAGAGCCTGCTCTAAAAACACTTTTGTGTGGGATCCAAAGTACGTATGTGTCGGTAAAGGTAACGTCCCAGACAAGAGGTTTCCTGGATGATGTAAATATATCTTTTACGTAATCACCTAAATAATAAGTCACGTGATTCTCAAAGACTATATACGGGAAAAAAAGAGACACGAGCTTCCTCGTTCAGAACCTTTTAAATTCTATATTCAAAAAAATTTTTTTATAATGAAAATCCAAAAGTAAACAAAACTTAATTATTAAATCACCACCCTTTAATTTTAGTGAGAGCTACTTCCAGNACTCAAAGACTATATACGGGAAAAAAAGAGACACGAGCTTCCTCGTTCAGAACCTTTTAAATTCTATATTCAAAAATATTTTTTTATGATGAAAATCCAAAAGTAAACAAAACTTAATTATTAAATCACCACCCTTTAATTTTAGTGAGAGCTACTTCCAGAGGATAGACACAGTTTTGATATATCAGGCACAGCTGTAAGTGTTGTTGCGACTTTCATTAAAGCGGATAAAGGTTCATCAGCAAGTCTTGTTCTTTTAGCAGTTTTCGTAAATTTCATAACTTAAAAAAGCTGCACACACATATGTCGAACCAAACATAGCAATGATTTTTGTAAAGGGTTTGACGAGTGACGCCGTCATCAGTGGATACTCATTGCGGAACTGGATTGTCTAGAAAGGACCCACACGCAAGAAAAAGAAAAAAGAAGTGAAGATCTTGGTTCTACGATTAGTTAAAATTAACTGTTCTTTACTTAAATAAAGTGTGTGTCCTGCCTATGCGGAGCTATAGATATTATGGCTCTCGTGAAAAGGCTATTAAAAAAATGATTTTTTTTGCAAAGTTTTAAAGTTTTTAAACTTTACAGGGATAAATGAAAAAGCAAGAATTNTAGTTAAAATTAACTGTTCTTTACTTAAATAAAGTGTGTGTCCTGCCTATGCGGAGCTATAGATATTATGGCTCTCGTGAAAAGGCTATTAAAAAATGATTTTTTTTTGCATTTTTAAAGTTTTTAAACTTTACAGGGATAAATGAAAAAGCAGGTATTTCAACCTCCAAATATTTAGCTTTAAGCATATAATCTGATCCTATTTCTAATAGCTCCATTTGTAAGCTTTTATCTGCAATGGAAGCATTAAAATAGAATGGTGATGTGAATAATGAAAATTGTTGTTCAACAGATTAATCTTGAATTTCATTAAATCTTTCTTGAATTTCCTTTGACAACGATTCGTCTTGTCTTTCATCTTGGAAAAATACATTACAATATATGAAACAACGTACTCCTGAGCTCTTTGCACGTAGGAAAATGAACTAAATCTTCATATAATAGCTGAGACTTCCACAATTTTATTTTCGAATTAAACACTCGATTTCACCTGACAACTGAGTTATGAGCTTGTCTTTGCCCTGCAATTCCAAATTAAGGTCGTTCATGTGTGGTCAATCCACTGCAAATGCCAAATCTTTGATCCAAGATTTACTTATCATTTCGTGTGTGTTTTGGCCTTTCATTTTCATAAATAGAGTTATTTCTAGTCTCAACAAATAAATTTTTTAACAACTTTGTGAAGTGACTACCAGTGGACAGGAGTATAAAAAGGAATGTCGCTGAACTAATTATTCATATCTATCTGCAGTTTACTAAACTGTTGGTGTTGAGGGGATGACCTCTGACATAGTTTACTGTTTTTGTGACCAAACTAATCGCAGCATGTCGTCCAACCATATTCAGTGAACCATCGGTGCACAACATACAAGCTTCTTCAAATCAACGCCATAGTGAAAGAGAATTTGTAGTAGTTTTACAAAGATATCTTTACTTGTAGTAGTTTCGTGCATTGGTACCAGTTCGAGAAATTCTTTGTAAATATTAAAATCTTGCATGTGAATGGCACAGAAGAAGCCCAACGAAGTGTTTCAACTGCCAACTCTATTGACACAAATCCTCCTTCTGTAAGGAGAAGAAATGATGTCTACGTTGCGCAGGGGAAAACGAGCTGATCTCCTGTGGGGAGACTGAGGGAAACACAATTAATCGCATAAATTGTAGCCAGTCCTCACATTGTGCCAGATATGGGGATGTCCAACCGCCAAGAAGTATGATCAGAGGAGAGCAACTAAATCGATGGACAGGGGATAATAGGCGATATTGGGAGAACGTGGACAGCGAAGACAGTTACGTCAAAGTCGGCACCTAAAATTTGTCGAAAATCAACCGAGGCCGCTCCCAATCTATCAGCGGAGGCATACAGGGAAATATCGGAGATTATGTCACGGCTAAACTATTTGTGCTCGATTGCACACGTGGGTTTAATGGAGATGATGACCTTGGCTTTGAAGAAACAAGGTCACCCAAATGTTTGAAGCAAGGACTAAAAATAATGTTGAATGCCCGATCCCTAGGGAAAAGACATAATGAACTAGCACTACTTGCTAGAGCCTCCAAGATCGACATTTTGGTGGTCGAGGATAGCAAATTAAAGAAAGCGAAGAGTAATATAATGACTGGATACAATTCTATGGCCGTTTTATAGGACGTTGGAGCATTTGCTGGTATGGGGACGTCAATTTTTTATCAGGACTGTCTCGGAATTTGTATTCCAAAAGTCGTTTGTGATGTATTGTGTGAATTTATAAGCATGGACGTTTGTTGCGACGGAATATAAATTAATGTTGGAGTTCTATACTCCAAAAATCTTGAGACTTGTTCTGCAGATATCACTGAGTTCTCAACAAGAATCCCTACTATCTTAATTGGCGATATAATTCGATGAACACTAGTATGGTTGTAGAAAAAAAAATTAGAATGGACGACGTTTAGAATGATTGATTTAGTTGACCTTGTTTCTTAGATTACCGTCAAGTCCACTTTGTAATCCGTCAGTATAGCCAGCGACAAAAACTTATCTTCTGATCACATTTTAAAATTTTAACTAATATAAATCGATTATTATTCAAATAATTAAAATTGTTATTCTGAAATGGTTAACCATAGATCGTTCTAAAAAAGGGTTATTAGGTCAATAAATATTTATTTGCAAAAGAATTAAAGAAATCACATTCGTGAATGATGGGGATTCGGCAAATAAGTTTAACGTCTTTTATCTCTTTGGTTAAAGATAAAAGGATTAAGATTTTATTAATAACTATCATTTTGATATGTTTGATTCACAAACTGACAAAGATGAATGTGACATTTATTATCAAAAATAAAACGTGTCAATCACTATTGAAAGGAAATCATGAAGTGATTTCAAAGTTGAAGGATGAATCAGACAAAACACGATTGAGTAATATTCGGGTAACAAACTACGCTGAACCCGCAAAATCAAGTGGATTTTTTTCACTGCCAATCTCTCATGAGGAGCAAGCAATTTCACTGGCCTACTTGTTGATTATTTACAGAAACTCGAAACAAGTCGAACAACTGCTCAGAACAATTTATAGAACAAATAACCATTATTGTATCCACGTGGATAGAGAATCCGGTTCAGAATTTCTACAGAGTATAAAAAATTTCACTAGCTGTCTCCCAAATGTGAGTGTCGTTAATACTCATGACGTCAAATGGGGGACAAGCACTACATTGCTCGCAGAGATAAAATACACCCGAGGCCAAAACTCCTTAACTCTTTTGTTAATAAATCTTTAATTATTAAAAATTAGCTTTAGTTGTGTGGTGATGCTTGTCGTTGAAAAAGGTCCTACAAAGAGGATCACTAGAATCAAAAAGACTATCTCTGGAGAGGTTTTAAAGAAGAGTTGTATTGAAAACGTTAAGGATCTGTTTTAAAGAAGAGTTGTATTGAAAATATCAAGGTGTTGTCTCTGGAACCTGCTTTTGAATACTCTGGGAATGTTTTTATACAAATCTCTGTTACGTCGAGTATGGTAACCATCAAAATCTCTAACGTACTGTACTCGTTAGACTTGACAGGGTCTATCAGATTGAGCCACAAAGGCTCCGGGAACTTCCACTCCAAATTCAGAATGTCGTTTTACTAGCATATGCCTTTTCTACAAAAGAAATAGAAGACTCCCTCTTGCGAAAGTTCTAGCTGGATCAAGACCGGAGGCTATATTGCTTGTAGAGGGTAGCCGAGGCATTTTAAGTGTATAGGAATATCCATGCATATACAACAGCAGTCCTCATGAGCCTTGAGAGCGTGTCCATGGATACACGGCGTGCTAACCCATTCATGTAACTTACAGTGCAAAAAGATATGTGACAGTTGGAAAAAATCTTAGCTGAGGCGGGAGCGAAGACACATGGGAAACCATGTAACTATTCTAAACAGTTTATTTAACATTTTTTTCATAAAGTTAATAATTAAAAAATCACACATTATTCACTTCACATGCGTCTATCCACTCATTGTAGACATCAGTGGATTCACTCAAATCTAGGGATATTTCAAAACAGTATTACAGTTGAGAATGCATTGAAACCTCTCCTTGCAGACATTACTAGTAATTGTGCCAACATTCCGGACATTTTCACTGCGGTAGTGAATAAATCGAAATACAGTTTTACGTAACAGCTTTTTTCGTGACTACAAAAATGGCAGACAAAATATTTATCCAATACCTTTTAAATTTGTTTCTTAGCAAAAACACGAAGACTTTTTTTCTTCTTCGCCATGCATACAAAAATGATAATATTTAAATTTTAAATAATTTAATTTATAAAAAAAATATCACTAATAATTAACATTAAGATCTTTGTGCATCGGTTATCGACAAATGTGGGCGTTTCCGACAACAATGGCTATTCCATGGTCCCTTCGCAGGTCTGCAAGTTGTCCTGTGATAGTTTTCCTGTTTTTTCGTTANGACAAAATATTTATCCAATACCTTTTAAATTAGTTTCGTAGCAAAAACACGGGGACTTTTCTTCTTCTTCGCCATCCACACAAAGATGATAATATTTAAATTTTAAATAATTTAATTTATAAAAAAATATCACTAATAATTAACATTAAGATCTTTGTGCATCGGTTACCGACAACAATGGCTATTCCATGGTCCCTTCGCAGGTCTGCTAGTTGTCCTGTGATAGTTTTCCGGTTTTTTCGTTACGGAATTGCTGATTGTTTTTTACGTGAGATCTTCTTATCAAAAGAACTGATAGTCATGCCGTCGGGACTATTTCCGTCTCCACTATACAAACTGGGCGAGTTCAATAGCTGCAGGTAAACCGGCAACCTCTTGTCTACGTGTGTTTAGATCTAAATTAGTTAAAGTTTATGCATAGAGTCGGTATAATTAAGTTTTGCGCCTTACCACAGATACTGATAATCAGATACAATAATATGGACATATGTCTGATCTCGTGCAGATATGATCACGGACAATTTTTTTCAGTGAAAGCATCCACGTTAATTTGAGGATGAGATTTTGGAGAGTGTATATAGGCCCCCTGCTTCATCTAGCTACGTTTTGAATTCCTTAGGCCACCTCTTCTTCTGTTCGGATCTCCTTCCTTGTTCTGAACAGCGCTAAATACATATGACGGATCTCTTGGAGTCTCCGTTCATGGCTGTGACGTTCTCTTTAGCCACCGGTTTCCTTCACTCGGCAAAAGTGGAGGTAAATAAATAAATTAAAAGTTAATAACTAACTGAATGTAGAAGCACGAGTGCTTGCAATTTTTAAAGAATGATGCCAGCCTTCACAAAAGTTATTGATTTAGAGTCAGCAACTTATGCTAATTATTTGAATTCTACATCTGGCAGGGAAACGTGGGCAATGACATAGTTGACGGTAGTCGAGATGCCCTTTCCAAATATCCTCCGGAGAGGTTAAATCAACCTTAAAAAGATAAAGTCATTAGTGAATGGCATGTCACACTTACTGGATGACTTACACTTCTTTCATTCACAAAAAGATAATTTTTCATCAGGTGGTTAGAGTCTCTCATAAAAGCTATTTCATAAAAACACACAAAAATGACTTAATTTACTGCCAATAAGTAAACTTTTAGATTTTATGGTGGAGTGGGTCTAACACTTTCTGTGAAAAATAAAAACCGATCTGATAAATTTGGCAAAAATACTAAAATCACATGTAAATATCGCGCCTAATGGAGAAAATCGTATTCTGGAAAATTAAACACTATTTGCCCGACTGCCACTTTCAACATGGTTTCAAATGTGAAAGTTCAAATACGACACATTTGACTTTACTGGCTCAATTTTAATCAGAAGCGTTCAACGAACCAAACGCCATATACAGACAATATTGGTTTCTCTGGACATCCAGAAGGCGTTCGATTATTTCTCAAGAAAATTCCTCACAAAAAGGTTTTTGACACCCCCATTCACCCGGCTTTGAAATGATTGATAGCCAATTTTCTTTCCGGAAGAAAAGGACATGTCTGTATAGGCCATGCAAGATCGAGGTCCCGTCTTCTACCAAATGGCGTCCCTCAAGAATTGTCCCTCTCTCCGGCGCTACTTAATTTAATCCTAAACCATTTACTATGTCCTGCAGGACCAGATTAAATGCCTTTTACATGTGCTGACGATTTAATTATCTCTAGCAGGACAAACACGTGAAATAGCAAAATCAGAGCTTCAGTCACATATTGATGACCTGGTTGTATTTGATGAATTGAGCATAAATGAAGACTCTTTACATTTACAGATTCATCCAACTATTCTGGGAGTGACATTAGACCCTTTGATAACATTTTCTCAACATGTAAAGAACGTTATGACAAGGCGTGGACTACATTTACAGATTCATCCAACTATTCTGGGAGTGACATTAGACCCTTTGATAACATTTTCTCAACATGTAAAGAACGTTATGACAAAGCGTGGACGATGTGTATACTGGAAAAAATAGGATTTCCAAACACCGCCGATATTTTTAAGGATTTTTTGACATTCTGCCATTCCATAGCGATCACGTACCTTTAGGATCTCAAAGGCTATTTCGAGATTTTTTATGGCGAACAGGTACCTCTTTTGCTTAGCCGGTTTTTGGTCAATCGATTGGTAAAGATTAAACTGGCTGTTAATTCATATTCCCATACTTTCTCGGTGAGTAAAATATTTCTGTTTTTTGTCGCATTATTGTATTTGGTTTGGTCCGTGACCAGGCGAAGCAGATTTGTTCCCAGGATGAGCATCCAACCACAAATTTCCCTCCTATACTGGGAATTGAAGAAGTCGTATTTGAAAAGGTTCATCTGATCTCAGTGATAAGGGTAACTGGATTCCAAGGGCAACGAACAACGTTATGAACGCATAAACTGAGAAATTCACACATAGTCTTATGGATCCCACGGGCCCGTATTTTTACGTAAACAAGATCCGAACCTTAACGTTGGACCTCATCGAAAGCCACGATTTCACTTTTCTCGCTGAATTCAAGCGAAAGTACGGTAGGACAGTCGCTATAAATTAGTAAAGGGGTAACTTTGAGCACGAAATGAGCAAGGAAGTAAATTATCCCTCATCGACTAACATTGACAAAAATTCTACGAAGTTCAAAATATTAACGAAAAATTAATTTTAATTGTAAAAATCATTTATTTTTATCTAATTAGACAAGTCTTTGCTATTTTATTGAATAACATTGCCATCTTTGTTTTCCAATGTTACCATTTTAGTTGAAGAGATTGCTTTGACGTAATAGATACAGATACCTATATTTCATTCAGAGTAACTTTTCGAGTTTCATTCAGAGCATGCGGGCCATGTTTGACATTTCTGCTCTAGAAATTCTAAAATATTTTAAAAAATATTAGATTTGCATAAATTATTTAATTTTAATACATTCTGAAATATTGGAATTACTTTTAAAAGATTTTTGAACACACCTAACTAGAAAAGTTTCATAAGTACGATTTATAGGTCGGAGAGCTCGAACTACTGTGATCAGTTCGTCAATCTATACTGTGTTAGGCCCGGGTGAGTTTTTCTGTGTTGAGTCAAATTGAGCCGCAGGCTCCACTCCTGGTGGTGTTCATATGTCAATTCGTTTAAGTTTCAGCTTAGCAAAGCATACTGGCCCCAGAGTCCAAAGACTATGGTTTCCCAGAAGCAACCCACTAATATACTAATACTTATTAGCGAAGAACTNGTTCGTCAATCCATACTGTGTTAGGCCCGGGTGAGTTTTTCTGTGTTGAGACAAATTGAGCCGCAGGCTCCACTCCTGGTGGTGTCTATATGTGAATTCCTTTAAGTTTCAGCTTAGCAAAGCATACTGGCCCCAGAGCCCAAAGACTATGGTTTCCCAGAAGCAACCCACTAATATACTAATACTTATTAGCGAAGAACTTGTTTGACGTTATCTTATCAACTTCGATTCTCTACTTTCGTTCTTGATTAGTGAAAACATCACTTTATCTCATCCAAGACATTCCTCTATAAACCTGAATGTAATGGAACACGTTTAGCCAATAAAATCAATGATCAATAATCATATAATTCCGTTCATAACCATATATCGTGATAAATTAGCATTTCAAACCAAACCATAGCTACTTATTATTATCAGCATAGATCATTTTAGCAATCAGTTCGATACAATCACACCCAGCTATTACGACCACAATGAATGCAAATGAATTAAGTTTCAAACCGAAGATCTCGACTATTTGCGCAATATAAGTGGACTTGAAAAAGTTTTGACAATTTACTCTGAAAGATTGATAGCGAATCTCGTGAAAGTTCTGAGATCCTCAGGAGCAGCGTTGATTCCGTGAACGCCTCTGTATTGCACTTGAAATAGATGTGTTTTTAAGATTGTCCGATTTTGATACACCACCCAGAAATTAAGATTGTCCGGTTGTACTCATTTGGGATGGTCTAGTGACTTCACATGCATGGAAGTATGCAATATCTTTAAATAAACATGAAAGAACGTATGCATATGTTAAATCGCAAGTAATCAAGAAGACTTTGGAAAGTATGATAGTGTCATTTAGGAACGAAGTCGATGTTTCGCGGCGTTATGGTAAGCTTAATGAAGGTATAAAGAAAATTTACACTCGGTCTGATAATAAAGAAATTCAAAAGAAGAGTGTGAGCGAAATAAAGGACTGTGACAATTGGGTTTACTCCCATAGTTAATTGAAGAGAAAACGAATCGGATAGATACATTTAATTAGAATTAATCCTTTAAGATAAAATAAATTTTTTTGTTGTAAAAAAATAAAAAAGAATATTTGANAATTGGGTTTACTCCCATAGTTAATTGAAGAGAAAACGAATTGGATAGATAACATTTAATTAGAATTAATCTTTTAAGATAAAATAATTTTTTTTGTTGTAAAAAAATAAAAAAGAATATTTGATAATTACTCTTTTAAAATAAAATATAAACAATTAATTAAAATGATTGGCCTGATTTTCTATACTTGCCCTTTATTTTTTACTTACTTTATTTCGTCATCAATCCATTTCAAATATGAATCAATTAATGATTTCATCAAAGAGGATGAATATTATGAAATCCAATGGAATAATTTCATGGAAAAATATAGTCAAATTAATTTTCACTTTAGATAAATCATATTCAGGGTTGGAATACTATGTCAGAAAGGCTATTTTTACAGAACAGCTAAGATTTATTAACAATCACAATTTGCTTTCAAAGCAAGGCATAGTTACTTATGATTTAGGAATAAATGAGTTTGCTGACATGGTTAAATTACATTATATTTTCGTAGACAAGAAATGAAATTATCAAACCCACCAAATTATCTGGTTCGTATATTTCTTATGAATCGTACGAAAATGAATTACTTGAAGATTATACAGTCCATTTAAATGAAATGAGATATCCTTTAAATTTTGATTGGAGAAAGCGAAACTTTGTTACTAGAATTAAATCTCAGAGACATGGATGCGGCGCATGTTATTCATTTGGCGCTGTTAACGACTGTATAATGTATTTAGTTGGCTACGCTGGAGTCTCATTTGGCAATCAAACACAATATTCATGTATCCATGAGCGAACAAAACATTATTGACTGTTCAAAAAATCTTGGATGCAAAGGAGGAACTGCAGAACAAGTCTATAAATACGTAATGAAAAACGGAGGAATTAATTCTGAAAAGCGATATCCATATACGGCTAAGGTATTTTTGCAAATAATTACATAGGAGGGTAAATGCAAGTATGAGGGAAAACCGAATATTAGATTTAATTTGATTGGTTATAAAAGAATTAAAAATGGTGATGAAAAAATGCTTATGCATGTTCTCGTGAAGGTCGGTCCTGTTACTGTTGATTTTTATTCTACCTCCCGATTCTTTCATGTTTATCATCGAGGTAAATATAAATGAAACATTTAAGGAATATTCAATATCAAAAATTGTTCAAATTTTAGAACTACTCATGTAATGTCTGTTGTCGGTTATGGAATTTTGAAGGGGGGAAAGTATTGGCTTATAAAAAATGGATGGGGAAAAAAATGGGGAATTCATGGATACTTGAAACTGGAACGCGGAAAGAATAACTGCAACTTTCCTACACATGGTATTTATCCTATAATCAAATAATTTGACCTTCAAATTAGTTTACTTATGGGTTTAAGTAATTAAATGGTTTAAATAATTAATTGAGATACTCATGATTTTATTTAATAATTTAATGAGTGCTCTTACCAGCTTAAATCATGAAAAGTCCGTCTCAATTTTCAGATGAACTGGGTGTTAGTATCACGTATGTGCTCCAACGTCACCTAAAAAAGGTGGCTTGGTATGGTATTTAAATGAAATAATCAAACGATGGTCGTAAAGTAGCCGCCTTCACTGCATAGCTATTCCTCACAAATGGCTGTGAGAATCATTCAAATAGCGAAAAGCTTTAATGTAAATCTCCTGGTATGTAAATATCAGATTCCCCATAATCCCTGGAATTAAAACGACAAAGGTGCGATGGAATCAAATGTTTTAACTGCAAGTGGAACAAAAAAAACATCCTCAGGTAGGACTTCGTATTTATCTATCGGCCTTAGAAGCACTTTTGTGTCGGTTCCATAGGAGGTATATGTCGGTAAAGGTGTTCTCCACACAAGAGGTTTACTGGATGATGTAAATATTCCTTCTACCCATTCACCTANCATAATCCCTGGAATTAAAACGACAAAGGTGCGATGGAATCGGATGTTTTAACTGCAAGTGGAACAAAAAAAACATCCTCGGGTAGGACTTCGTATTTATCTATCGGCCTTAGAAGCACTTTTGTGTCGGTTCCATAGGAGGTATATGTCGGTAAAGGTGTTCTCCCAGACAAGAGGTTTACTGGATGATGTAAATATCCCTTCTACCCATTCACTAAAATAATAAGTCACGTGATACACAAAAACTTATTTCGGGGAAAAGAGACACGAGCTTTTTCTTTCCGAACCTTTTATAAGAAAAATATTTTTATAAAGAATAATCAAAAATAAAGAAACTTGATCACATATGTTGAACCAAACATAGCAATGATTTTTGTCGCAAACTTTTTAAAGTTTTTAAACTTTCCTTCTTTCCGAACCTTTTATAAGAAAAATATTTTTATAAAGAACAACCAAAAATAAAGAAACTTAATCACATATGTCGAACCAAACATAGCAATGATTTTTGTCGCAAACTTTTTAAAGTTTTTAAACTTTCCAGGAATTTATGAAAAGAAAGTAAGGTATCACAACCTCCAAATATTTAGCTTTAAGTATAGAATCTGCAACTAAAACGATGGACATACGATAATAGGCGATATTGTGAGAACGTGAACAGAAAAGCAGTAAGGTCAAAGTCGGCACCTAAAATTTGTCCAAAATCAAAAAGTCCCATCAATAAATCAGAGAAGGTATATACGGAAATATCGGAGATTATGTTTCGACTAAACTATTTGAGATCAAATGCACAGGTATGTTTAATAGAGATGGTGACGTTGGCTATGAAAAAGCAAAATACGCACGTTCCGGAATTTGTTCACCTACTTCTAGTAAACCCAATATGAAGTGTGAAAAATTATATTTATTACATGTTATTTCTAGGCGAGTTATCCATCATCGACTAACATTGACAAAAATTCTAAGAAGTTCAAAATATTAAGAAAAAATTAATTTAAATCGTAAAAATCATTTATATTTATCTAATTAGACAAGTCTCTGCTATTTTATTGAATAACATTACCATCTTTGTTTTTCAATATTACCATTTCGGTTGGAAGAGATTGCTTTGACGTATTAGATACAGATATCTATATTTCATTCAGTGTAAATTATCGAGTTTCATTCAGAGCATGTTTGACATTTCTGACCTAGAAATTCTAAAATATTTTAAAAAATATTTTATTTGCATAAATTTTTTTTAAATTTAATACATTCTGATTTATTGGAATAACTTTTAGCGGATTATTGAAAACAACTTTGTAGAAAAGTTTCATAAGTACGATTTATAGGTCAGAGAGCCCAAACGATTATGATCAGTTCGTTAATCCACAATGTGTTATGCCAGAATGAGTTTTTCTGTGTTGAGTCAAATTGAGACACTGGCTCCACTCCTGGCGGTGTCCATATGTCAATTCGTTTAAGTTTCAGCTTAGCAAANATATTGTAATTACTTTTAACGGATTATTCAACACACCTACGTAGAAAAGTTTCATAAGTACGATTTATAGGTCGGAGAGCTCGAACTACTGTGATCAGTTCTTCAATCCATAATGTGTTAGGGCTGGATGAGTTTTTCTGTGTTGAGTCAAATTGAGCCGCAGGCTCTACTCCTGGTGGTGTCCATATGTCAATTCGTTTAAGTTTCAGCTTAGCAAAGCATACTGGCCCCAGAGACCAAAGACTTTGGTTTCCCAGAAGCAACCCACTAATGTACTAATACTTATTAGCGAAGAACTNCGATTTATAGGTCAGAGAGCTCAAACTATTATGATCAGTTCGTCAATCCACAATGTTTTCTGCCAGAATGAGTTTTTCTGTTTTGAGTCAAATTGAGACACTGGCTCCACTCCTGGTGGTGTCTATATGTGAATTCCTTTAAGATCCTGCTTAGCAAAGCATACTGGCCCCGGAGCCCAAAGACAATGGTTTCCCGGAAGCAACCCACTAATATACTAATACTTATTAGCGAAGAACTTGTTTGACGTTGATGTTTAAAATACGACGTTATCTTATCAACTTCGATTCTCTACTTTCGCTCTTGATTAATGAAAACATCACTTTATCTTATCCAAGACATTCCATTATGAACCTGAAAATAATGGAACACGTTTAGTCAATAAAATCAATGATCAATAATCATATAATTCCGTTCATAACCATATATCGTGATAAATTAGCATTTTAAACCAAACCATAGCTACTTATTATTATCAACCTAGCAATCACTTCGATTCAATGACACCCATCTAACACGACCACAGAGAATGCAAATGGATTAAGATTCAACCAAAGATCTCAACTATTTGCGCAATTTAAGTGGACTTGAATAAGTTTTGTCAATTCACTCTGAGAGATTGATAGCGAATCTCGTCAAGGATCTAAGATTTTCAAAAGCGGCTTTGATTCCGAGGACGCCTCTGTATTGCACTTGAAATAAATGTTTCTTTTCAATGCCGGCTAGGATAGGGCGTCTCCTGAGTAATGTTAATACTATGACGTCACCAGAGGGTGAAATCTTCAATCAGGTTGCCATATGGCTCATTAGTTACGTCGATTCTGCGACGTCTTTGTATTACTGGTTTCTGACTTTATTTTTCTTAGACGTCTTATTTTCGTTTGGTCTCCATTATGGTCTCCAAATACGAGAATAAAAACAAACTAACTAATTCCGTAATCCATCCGTAAACCCTCATCTAAGAACATTTATCCTCTTTTGGTGATATGAATATATAGAACCTTTTGAGTAAGGTGGGTTTGACACGAGACGTGGAAGAAATTTCAATTCAAATAGCCATATGTTAAAAAAATTGGAAGACATAATGAAGTCGTAAGGTGTAACAATTTACACTTTTGCAGAGAGTTTGGTCTCAAAAACGAAAAGAAACTGTTGACTTATTAAGTGCAATCCATTGTAATGAATGACTCAGTTAACACCATTATCAAAACGGACATAATTATTGAGCATAACAAGCCAGACCTGTTCATTTATGATAAAAGGAGAAACAATATTATCTTGATCTAAGTGAGAATGACAATTTCCCAAAATCTACAGCAAGTGGAATGCAAAAAGCTGAGAAAGTATAACGTTCTTTCCTAAGAGCTTAAGTTGATACACTACCCAGAGGTTAAGATTGTCCGGTTGTACTCATTTGGGATGTTCTAGTGTCTTCACATTTGTAGAAGTATGCCATATCGTTAAATAAACATAAAAGAACGTATGCATATGTTAAATCGCAAGTAATCAAGAAGACTTAGGAAAGTATGATAGTGTCATTTAGGTACGAAGTCGATGTTTCGCGGCGTTATGATAATCTTAATGAGGGAATAAAGAAAATTTACTCTCGGTCTGATAATGAAGAAATTCAAGAGAAGAGTGTGAGCGAAATAAAAAACTGTGACAATTGGGTTTACTCCCATAGTTAATTGAAGAGAAAACGAATTGGATAGATAACATTTAATTAGAATTAATCTTTTAAGATAAAATAAATTTTTTTGTTGTAAAAAAAATAAAAAAGAATATTTGATAATTACTCTTTTAAATAAAATATACATAATTAATTAAAATGATTGGCCTGATTTTCTATACTTGCCCTTTATTTTTTACTTACTTTATTTCGTCATCAATCCATTTCAAATATGAAACAATCAACGATTTCATCAAAGAGGATGAATATTATGAAATCCAATGGAATAATTTCATGGAAAAATATAGTCAAATTAATTTTCACTTTAGATAAATCATATTCAGGGTTGGAATTCTATGTCAGAAAGGCTATTTTTACAGAACAGCTAAGGTTTATTAACAATCACAATTTGCTTTCAAAGCAAGGCATAGTTACTTTTGATTTAGGAATTAATGAGTTTACCGACATGGTTAAATTACATTATATTTTCGTAGACAAGAAATGAAATTATCAAACCCACCAAATTATCTGGTTCGTATATTTCTTATGAATCGTACGAAAATGAATTACTTGAAGATTACACAGTCCATTTAAATGAAATGAGATATCCTTTAAATTTTGATTGGAGAAAGCGAAACTTTGTAACTAGAATAAAATCTCAGAGACATGGATGCGGCGCATGTTATTCATTTGGCGCTGTTAACGACTGTATAATGTATTTAGTTGGCTACGCTGGAGTCTCATTTGGCAATCAAACACAATATTCATGTATCCATGAGCGAACAAAACATCATTGACTGTGCAAAAGATCATGTATGCAAAGGAGGAACTGCAGAACAAGTCTATAAATACGTAATGAAAAACGGAGGAATTAATTCTGAAAAACGATATCCATATACGGCTAAGGTATTTTTGCAAATAATTATATAGGAGGGTAAATGCAAGTATGAAGGAAAACCGAATATTAAATTTAATTTGATTGGTTATAGAAAAATTAAAAATGGTGATGAAAAAATGCTTATGCATGTTCTCGTGAAGGTCGGTCCTGTTACTGTTAATTTTTATTCTACCTCCCGATTCTTTCAAGTTTATCATCGATGTAAATATAAATGAAACATTTAAGGAATATTCAATATCAAAAATTGTTCANTATTTTTGCAAATAATTATATAGGAAGGTAAATGCAAGTATGAAGGAAAACCGAATATTAAATTTAATTTGATTGGTTATAGAAAAATTAAAAATGGTGATGAAAAAATGCTTATGCATGTTCTCGTGAAGGTCGGTCCTGTTACTGTTAATTTTTATTCTACCTCCCGATTCTTTCAAGTTTATCATCGAGGTAAATATAAGTGAATCGTTTAAGGAATATTCAATATCAAAAATTGTTCCTATTTTAGAACTACTCATGTAATGTCTGTTGTCGGTTATGGAATTTTGAAGGGGGGAAAGTATTGGCTTATAAAAAATGGATGGGGAAAAAAATGGGGAAGTCATGGATACTTGAAACTGGAACGCGGAAAGAATAACTGCAACTTTCCTACACATGGTATTTATCCTATAATCAAGTAATTTGACCTTCAAATTAGTTTAATTTTGGGTTTAAGTAATTAAATGGTTTAAATAATTTATTGAGTTACTCATGATTTTATTTAATAATTTAATTAGTGCTCTTACCAGCTTAAATCATGAAAAAGTCCATCTCAACTTTCAGATGAACTTGGTATAAGTATCACGTAGGTGGTCTAACGTCAGCTAAAAAAGGTGGCTTTTTATGGTATTTAAAAGAAAAAATCAATCGATTGTTGTAAAGCAGCCTCCCTCATTTCATAGCTATTCATTCACAAAATGTCTGCAAGAATCATTCAAATAGCGAAAAGTTTTCATGGAAATCTCTTGGTATGTAAAGATCAAATTCCCCAGTATCTTAGGAATTAAAAAGTCAAAGTTACGATGGAAGTGAATGTTTGAATTGCGAGTAGAACAAAAAAAACATCATCGGGTAGGAATTCGCTTTGATCTCTCGGCCTTAGGAGCACTTTTGTGTAGGTTCCATAAGACGTATATGTCAGTAAAGGTGTTCTCCTAAACAAGATGTTTAATGGATGATGTATATATCCCTTCTACCAATTCACTAAAATAATATGTCACGTGATACACAAAAACTTATTTCGGGGAAAAGAGACACGAGCATTTTCTTTCTGAACCTTTTATACGAAAAATAATTTTTAAAGAATAACCAAAAATAAAGAAACTTAATCACACATGTCGAACCAAACATAGCAATGATTTTTGTCGCAAACTTTTTAACGTTTTTAAACTTTCCAGGAATTTATTAAAAGAAAGTAGGTATCCGACCTACAAATATTTAGCTTTAAGTATAGAATCTGCAACTAAAACGATGGACATACGATAATAGGCGATATTGTCAGAACTTGAACAGCAAAGCAGTAACGTCAAAGTCGGTACCTAAAATTTGTCAAAAATCCAAAAGTCCCATCAATCTATCAGAGAATGTATACACGGAAATATCGGAGACTCGACTAAACTATTTGAGATCAAATGCACAGGTATGTTTTATAGAGATAATGACGTTGGCTATGAAAAAGCAAAATACGCACGTTCCGGAATTTGTTCACCTACTTCTAGTAAAACCAATATGAAGTGTGAAAAATTATATTTATTACANTTGTCCAAAATCCAAAAGTCCCATCAATATATCAGAGAAGGTATACACGGAAATATCGGAGACTCGACTAAACTATTTGAGATCAATTGCACACGTGGGTTTAAGGAGATGGTGACGTTGGCTATGAAAAAGCAAAATAAGCACATTTCGGAATTTGTTCACCTACTTCTAGTAAAACCAATATGAAGTGTGAAAAATTATATTTATTACCTGTTATTTCTAGGCGAGTTCTCACTCATCGACTAACATTGACAAAAATTTAAAAAATTCAAAATATTAACGAAAATTAATTTAATTGTAAAAAATCTTTTATTTTTATCTAATTAGACAAGTCTTTGCTATTTTATTGAATAACATTGCCATCTTTGTTTTTCAATATTACCATTTC
>RDEW01000016.1:116335-172086 GCA_011109175.1 Dicyema japonicum
TGTCAAGGCACAATCATAGTGTTTTTGGAGCGATCGAGGGTGTTTCGACTTCAATCAAATCTCTGGATTCCTCGTATTACTTGTGTACTGGATTCGATGTCTACTGCTGTCATGAGCCGTGCATAATGTGTGCTATGGCGTTGTTGCACAGTCGTGTGGGAAGAGTATTCTACATTCATCCATCCCCTAATGGTGCCCTTGGATCAAAATATTTTCTTCATCGTACTCCCGACTGCCTAAATCATCACTTTGATGTGTATCGGATTAATTTTGTGACTTAACTACGAAATGAGGCATTTTTTTTAATTTTAGAATATTTTATTTTTTTTGAACAACAGAAAAATTTTAATAAAATCAATGTGGATTTTTTTTGAGTCTTTACTTTTATATTGAGGTGTGCTCTGAATAACAGAAGTCTATGTGCTGGAAATGTAAATACTCCACGACGGAATGGTTAATTGGATTTTAAATTTTTTATAATCGCTAAAAACAAATCAGACTACAGCTATAGTGGGCATTGCATCCGACGATAACGCTTCCAGTAGATTTATCTCTGTTCGGTGGTTTTTCTGAGTCGCAATTGCATCATCAATTTCATTGATGCCACCGTTATTAATTCTTCCAACTCCCCCAGAGGTTTCAAGAGCCATGCAGGTGAAACGAAAGCCATCTTCTAGGACTGAGAACTTATTCAATAATTTAAATAATCAAGAAATTTGTTATTAATAAGAATGATAGCCCTTGTTATTTCCCAAAATAGACTTGTCCATTTTCCTCCAAGTTTTTCACCAAACGAGACAGTCTATAATACGCTTGTGCGTTATGAAATTTAGTACATCTAGTGTTTCCTAAAGTATAATTTATTCATCCACTCAANCATCCTCTAGGACTGAGAACTTATTCAATAATTTAAATAATCAAGAAATCCCTTAATAATAAGAATGATAGCCCTTGTTATTTCCCAAAATAGACTTGTCCATTTTCCTCCAAATTTTTCACCAAACGAGACAGTCTATAATACGCTTGTGCGTTATGAAATTTAGTACATCTAGTGTTTCCTAAAGTATAATTTATTCATCCACTCAAGGAGAGAAGGAAGCATCATACAGATCATGAAGAACTTAAGATATTATTGCAATAGGCGCACTTCGCCACCTGATCATTGAAAAAATTTCTTAACTCACAAGATTTATTTAATTTTTTATTTTTTTTTAATTTAAATTTTTTTAAAAACCTTTATACACATTAACTAAAGAATTTAATAAAATCGTAAAAATCAAATTAACAAATTTAAATTTCACAATACAAAACACTAATAAACTCCAATCCCACGAAGATAACCAACAACATGTTCACGCTTGGCCGACGGACACGCCTCAATTAAAGAATTCAACTAAAATAACACAAAATATTACAATGGCGATATTCTGCGCAGCAAATTTCTTCAAACACTGGGCGAACATTTCTTCACAATCAGCACTAGCAAGTGGATCGATGATACTCGTACCAGCAGAGGTCAAAATCGACATGGAAATTTTTAAATTTTCTATGTTAAACCACCAACCAACCTTCTTGTCGCTGAACATGCTCAGTTCTGTTGACAAAGAATTGGAGTTTCTTATCCAAAGCGGCATCCGGACGTATTATATAAACTGAATTAACGAAAAATGAACTCCTTGGATAACAAACGAGGACAACCAATAAGTGAGGTATCTTTTGTCGGAATATAACTCGAGAGTGTCGAACAGAAGTCTGGAAAGGCCCGCAAAATATATTTTCTTTTCAACCTCATCAGAGAAGGTGACAAACCGTGAGTACAAATGCTTAGCGAAAAAATCAAGAGGCCTACAACAAAAAACGCAATCTACTGCTGTTGGCCGCTCTTTTGAAGAAGAGTCACAACGTAGGAGGGTCCAAGAATCACAAACAGGGTGAAAATAAAATGCCTAAAGACTACACATAACACACACGACTACTTCTTTTGTAAGTCAATATTTTAGTCTGCATAAAGCGGTCAATCAGGGATTTGAAGAGTTTCTCAAACAGCAGGAGACAGTCGCTAGAAATTAGTAAAGGGGTAACTTTGGGCACGAAATGAGCAAGGATGTGAACAAAGAGAACTCGTGTCTCTCATAGCCACACATTTTGATTGGCTTGTAGGCAATTTCAAACAGATCCTCCTGTTATAAAAGCGAGACATGGAAACCATTGGGACACAGGAAAGCAGAAATTCCGGATGAATGCACAAATACGCCTTTATAATGCGGAAGAAGGAGGAGATCAGATCAGTGGAGTCAATCAGAGAACTTTTAACAAGAAAAGGAAGGAAATTCCGATAAACTTCAGAGAGACTTCCAACGGGATGCTGTTCGATCAAAATTGCCATAATTTGGATTGCGTAAGGTTGGAGATCTGAGAAATAAAGGCAACCAAACCCGAAATATCGCCGGAAAATATCTTTTCGAAATTTTGTAAACAAAAATTGTTGTAGTGATTCAGCGCTGCAGAATTACAGGTACATTCAGCCACCAAAACCTTGCAGAAAACTTCAAAGAAATAGTGGATAAACATCGATTTAGAAGGATTCTGTATTATTAACACAAAATGCTCACAGAAATGATAACCGGCAGCTTGTCTCGAAAGTACACTCGAATGATTTCCAAATATCGAAAAGTATAGCTTTTCGTGGCCTCCGATACTCGCATCAAACCTGAAAGGATAAAACCAAGGACAACTCTTGATCGCATAAATATTGTCGTCAAGGTTGGGGTTACTGAGGACATTTAGGATGGCCGGGTAATAGGCGTTCAGATAAATCATATTGTTAGCCTCCAGCTGTCTAGGGACATTTGGCAAGGAAAACACTTAGAAGTCGCCGCAAAGTCATTGATTGAAAGATAGCTGTCAATCAGAATCGAAGCATAGGAGTGCACAACAACGACGGGGGACCGCAGGAACATGACAGCCTTGTCAAGAATCGCACACTTTTCTTGGCCATTGAACTAGAATGTTTATAAATGAGGAAAACCGTGTTTTTAAAGCTAATGAGGTATCTCAGGACGTCTACCTTGATGAAGGCGTACTCACGAACAGTTAACTCGGCCTCGTCTAAAGGTGTTAAACAACAAAGACTTATATTGACCTCATTTTGAATTTTGGAGACAAAAAATGATTTGGGGTTGATAGATGACGTGTGACCAGGAATCTACGATGACCATGAAGCGAACGTTTGACTTCCTGGAGGCCAATGAAGTTACAAGGAGCATTGCAGCGTCCATCAACTTCCAATTTTCGAGCCGATTAGAACTGTATTTCTGGGGAATTAAAAATGGGAGAACCTCAAACAACTGATCTAGAAAGCCAGAAAATATGTTGATGACACGAGGTTCGTCGATCTGACAAAAAAGACTTAAAAGCTGCATCGCAGTCTTTCGGCGTGTCTTGAAATCTATTTAACAGTAAAGGGGGTAACTACAGGATTCCTCGAGGTCTCGTTCAATGTAATCGAACGGATCTTCGAAAAATAGCCTACAATCGGCGTCTGAGAGTTAAAGACAGGCAAACCATTCAGCTGAATGGAAGGTATGATAATGTCCCTACAGATGGATTCCATAATTCCCTGGTTTTTATAAAAAGTAGCGTGGGAGTCCTGGCAGAAAGAGCACAGGTAATTCAATGCGCTTGAAGCCAACTGGGAGTTAGGTGAGAATATACAGAGTCGTACTGCTGCTCAGATGGGAGCGGGAGAAGCAGTTTACAAACCAGCTGGGCAAATGGTTCAATGTAAGTCGAGTACTCATCTTCATAACGCGACGAATACAGTTGGATGCAGTCACACACGTGCTTCTGAAGTTTTGATAGCAGAGTACGAATATTCTACAACACAGAGAATGACTCTACGTTTGGTGCCGAGACAACCTCACTTGATAGGAGTGCGGCGAACCCACTCATCCAAACAGACATGTTATTTTCAAAAAACTCAGGAATATCCTAAAATAGACGAACAGAGAACTTGAAAGTTTAGACTATAGAACATCTTGGCTGAAAGTATTAAAGTCGAATAAATATCAGTTTTACTAGGATCACTATCACTGATGTTGGAAAGTTGCTGACACAAACTCTAGGAATTAGAAAATAATGGGAAATGGTAGATATCAGTCATAAGGATTACTTAGGTAACTAAAAGCACCTCCGCATTTCCCACATGCATATGAATACTTTAGACTTCGCTATACCGCAACCCCTACTATTCTTTCTACTATTTTCTTCCATCCAATAGTAAAGTAGACAGATTAAGAGTAAGACGGAGACATTGATATAGTAAGGTCAATCACTCAGCAACGAATAAATTTAGGCAAAAATTTTATAATTTTTAAAATTAATAAAATAATAAAATATTAGTTTAAAAATAAAAATGACAAATTTAATAAATAATTTGTTTAAAAAGTGGGAAATATAAAAATTTAAACATACCGTAAAAATCGTAGTGAGTGGAGGAGCAAACTCTTTCAGCGAAAACTTAATTTCATTCCAAAGTTCATCACAGCGACTTTCATAGCAATATCTAGAATAAGAAACTATAGTAAAGAAAATGTGCTTCAAGCAATAAATAAGGGTAAAACCTCTTGAAAATTAGATCTGTCACTGAAAACAGATCCTTGACGCTGGTGATCGGCAAGGAATTTAACTTGGAGACAACGTAGCTCAGAAGGTCAGGCCAATTCTCCGGGTAATCGACTGCACAAATGGCATTTATAGTCTCCATGAGCTAAATTGAGAAAAACGTGAAATACTTGTTTTTTGATTCCATCTGGGCTTATGATCAGAAGGTCGATAATCTTCGACTTGATATCATTTTTATTTTCAGACGGGACTTTATTTCTGGAGTCATCACTCTAAGATATCCCGCCAAAATTACAAATTTGTAATATTTGGTTACATAATTTTTCAGTGTGATGGCCGCAATGTGTCTCGTGTTGTCAGAAAATGTGTTCGCCGACGTGATGTGGATTAAAATGGATCCGTACTGGGGTAAGTTTTGCTCCGCCTGTTTAATACACTCGGTCGCTAATATATTTACGCATCACTAACCATCTTGTCTGATTTTGGGGTCCACACTGCATCCATTTTCTAAATACATGGCGATTTGATTTGCGTAATTTTGATCCATCGATAACTAACAAAGACAATTTGATTGTGCTGCACTTTTAATATTTTTTAAATAAATAATTTATTAATTTTATCTAAATTTTTAAATATTAATAATTTAAATTGGGATGTATGTTGTTTATTTTTATTTGTAGATCTCATGTTAAAATTAGGGTCCATCGCGAAGCTTTGTTGCCGATACTTGTCAGCTCCAAATCTTCTGGCCAAGAACTTCAGTTTGAACCCGATTTCATGTGATTCACCTTCTAATCAGTTCGCATTTTACGTGTAATTTAGTACTTTGGCGAAATTTATCGGATCGGGGTCATTTTTTAAAAACTTGTCACCAGAAATTTCAAATTCGGGCAAATTGCTACATTTAAGAGTTAATCTGGCTATTTTCTCACTCCGCAATTATTCGATTTTACTGTCAACTTTCAGTCCAAGGTCACGTGACTCCAGTTACCCAAATTCTAATTTTTCCTGGCAAATTGGTGATTCTACGCAGCGAGGTCATGCCACGCTTTCACAAATGCACAGAACGGGCCCATTAAAGAAGAGATACAAGAAACGAAGCATAATGAGAGGGAGGCCATTTTATAAGGGAATTGTTATCAGAACGCTCGTAAGAAAGCCGAAGAAGCCCAATTCGGCAAACAGAAAGTGTGTTATTGTCCGCCTTTCTGATGGTCGTACCTCTATCGCTTATGTCCCCGGTGAGAGGCATACCTTACAAGAACATGATGTGGTCCTTATAGAAGGCGGAAAGCTCAAAGACGTGGCTCACGTATGGCTCAGGGTTGTGAGAGGGAAATATGACTGTCCACACGTCAACAAGAAAAAATCTAAATGATTTTTATTCTAACAATTAATTTTTGTTATTTAATTTTTTTTAAATATTTTAAATAATTACAATTTGTCGTGTTGTCATGTCAAGTCTAAAGTAAATAATTTTAATATATAAATTGAATTAAACTTAAATTATTCCTAGGAATGTTCTCGTCAAACTTATTAGCGCTTCTGGGACAGGACATACATTGCTGAAAATTAGATCAAAAACGATGGACAAATTGGAAATTGTGCATTTTGATCCCTGGGGTATAAAATCCATTTTTAGTATAGCACGCAAAAATTGTCTGTACAAAGAAATTGCCAAATTGCATACAATCAAGAAACGACGATGATTTTAACATTATTTAAAATTGTTTATTTGTTAACCTCGAAAGTTTAGCTTCTTCAATTTTTGGCGGCTCTATGCCATGATCCGTAACCTGTCAAGGTCCTCCTAGTCCCTGAGGCTTCTCTCGATATCTTTAAGCTCTTTGTCAATGACGGTCTGTAGGGCTTTAGGGTTGGTTATCCCGGAGAGTGATCCTCGTTGCCATCCACAGATTCAGACGAGGTATATGTTCGAACAGCCTCTATCTTGCTTCCAAAATCTCGAACGAAATCACTGTGGTCCTCGTTTTATTACAAAGATCAATGACGGTCTGTAGGGTTTTAGGGTTGGTTATCCCGGAGAGTGATCCTCGTTGCCATCCACAGATTCAGATGAGGTATATGTTCGAACAGCCTCTATCTTGCTTCCAAAATCTCGAACGAAATCACTGTGGTCCTCGTTTTATTACAAAGAATTTCGGGCTAAAAAATTTGACATCCTAACTATACTTTGTATCTTGAATAGTCCTCATAAAGTTCTCTTTTTTTTCAACTCACTAGAGAGCCTCTGACATTGAACGTCATGGGGAGAAGTCTAGTCCTTGAATTCCATGTTTTCCACAAATAGTGTGAAGACCAACATTACCACCTCAACCAAAAAAGACACCGTTATCCCAAAGAAAATTGAAATTAATTTCGTTAAATAATCGTTAAATAAAAATAACCTAAAAGTTTTTATCCTTTTTTTATTTCTAGCATGACATTTTGTAATTTATCCATAATAAGTATATTTGAAGGTGAATTTTGTAGAATAAACTTTTCCATGGTCTCAATTGCACACATTGCATCAGAGAAACTAATTTTCTCTATATCTTCATCATTTTTATTTTCTTGATCTTTATCTTCCCAAGACTCAATTGTACCCAAAAATTCGTCATCATTGTTACTGCAAATTTTATAGGTACAATTTTCATTTTCATTATCATCTGAAACCGGAGAGTCCTCCTTAATAGTAGAGTCATCATTTTTCTGTTTTGCCCAATTGTTAAATGCCTTTTCAAAGCAATTCCTCACTGTCGTTCTTGAAATATCATCCCACGCTTCAATAATCAATGGTATTGCATCAACTAGTTTGAATCTTCTGATTTTAGTATCTTCTCTTTAATTGTATCTTCTCTTTCAGTTAACGTAATATTCCTCATCAAAAGGTTGAGATCATAAGATGACATTTTCGATTAAAAAAAGTCAGCATGGCTTCATATAAAATTATAGGATTGACTAATTGTTCGTCTCCTGATGTAGTATGAGATTTTATTCCAAATTTATTCTTAAAAAAATTAGTCCATGTACTTGAAGCTTTAAAATTTGGAAATGAACATTTTTGTGAAATTTTTATTGCTATTTGTTGTAGCATTCCATTTGTATCGCCGAATGATCTTTTATTCTGAATCCATTCATAAAGCGGCATGTGAATTAAGGAAAACTTCGAAGAAATTTTGTAAGAATTTTTATTTTCAAAATTGGATTCATTATTGCTTAGGATTTTGTTTATTGTTCCTATTGGCATGTTGAATATTTTACTCAATTGAATTTGCGTAATATTTTATTTTTTTATATTGAAAAACTTCGAGCTTTCTTTGAAAACTATATGTTTTTCGATTGTTTTTTGCAATTTTCTTACGTGCACACATCAGTCAAAATTCAAAAAATTGTTTTCGTTAATAATATTTTCGTTAAAAATTGATTTTCTTAGGATTTTTAGTAATTTATAAAAAAAATTTTCGTTAAGTTAAAAAACGTACTGTAATTCCATTCGACATTGATCCTGCCATATAAAAATGGAAATATGAGACCTATCGTGTAAAAACCTGTGGACATCAAAATTTATACTTCTTGCTGAGGAATTAGCAGAATTAGAAAAGAAAAATATTCCTCGATTTGAGAAAAAAATATATTGCAAAAAAGTGCTTGATAAACCAGAACCATTATTTTATGACTTGGCTTAGTATTCCGGATTCACATCATCAATTGAAAAATTTAGCATTTGGTGTCCTCACGATATTCGGGTCTACTTATTGTGCGAGCAAGCGTCTTCACATGAATTTGATCAAATCAAATTAAGGAGTCAAATTAATGATGAAAATTTGTAATCTTGTCAAGTTAAAATGACTCTTTGCTTAGTAGGTTGCTGACCCCTGTGATAGGGTATCCCGACTACCTTCAACTACGTCATTGCCCACGTTTTCCCGCCGCCAGATATGGTATTCTAATAATGTAGCATAAGCTGCTGACTCTAAAACAAATAGCTCTTGTGAAGGCTTACATCATTTTTAAAAATAGCAAAGCAGTCCAGCTTCTGCATTCAATTAGTTATTAACTCTTAATTTATTTTATTTATTTACCCCTCAGTTCCTTCCAGTGAAAGAAACCTGTGGCTAAAGAGAACGTCATTGCCAAGAACGGACACTCCAGAGATCCGTCAGGTGTATTTAGCGGTGTTCAGAACTATTAGGGAGACCCGGACGAGAGAAGAGGTGGCTTGTATACCTCTTAATTTGATTAATTTTTATTCATAATATTTTTGTAAATAAATTTATTTTTAAAAATGATAGTATGATTATTGTTGATGTGGACGTTATTTAGCTATTTCAGTATTCCTCCGTTTTGAATTCATCAGCGATGTAAATACGGCGATGAATTTCCATTACCCACACATTTCAAAAAGAAATCATTATTTTAATAATTACCATAACTTTACACACTTAATTATCAACTAGAATAGCCACGTGATCTAATAATAACAGTTATTTTTATTGTAACCATAATTGTGTATGTTGTAATACAAAAAAGCACAAAACTTCATTACTCCTTGGAGAAATGAAGAGGACAAACGAGATGTTGACACTATGCTTAAACTTTAACTAATTTGATACAATCACACGTGGACTAGATACTGCCGGTTCACTTGGAATATTGAAAGTTTGTATAATGGAGACGGAAATAGACCCGAGGGCCTGAGTATCACTCCCCTATTAACGGAAAGATCTCACGTGTGAAACAATCAGTAATTCTGCTATCGAAAAAGCCGATGGCGGCTACGGCAATGACCATCGGTCTCGGAAATGCCCAAATATGTTGGGAACCGATGCACGAAGATATTAATGTTAATTATTTGTGATATTTTTTATTAATTAATTATTTAAAATTTAAATATTATAATCTTGGTGTGCATGGCGAAGAAGAAAAAGAGTGCCCGTATTTTTGCGAAGAAACAAATTTTAAAGGCATTGGATAAATATTTTGACTGCCCTTTTTGTAATCACGAAAAAAGCTGCCACGTGAAACTGTATTTTGATTTATTTACTACGCAGTGATAATGTCCGGAATGTTGGCACAATTACCTGCAATGTCTGCAAGGAGAAGTTTCAATGTATCATCAACTGTAACACTGTTTTGAAATATCCCTAGATTTGAGTGAATCCATTGATGTCTACAATGAGTGGATAGACGCATGTGAAGCGACTAATGTGTGATTTTTAATTATTGACTTTATGAAAAAATATTAAATAAACTGTTCAGAATAATTACATGTTTTCCCACGTGTCACCGTTTCCGCCTCAGCTTTCCAACTGAAACATATCCTCTTTCACTGTAGGCTGCACAGGTGGGTTCGCACTGCGTGTATCGATGGACGTGAAACTCTATACTAATCCCATGTCATCGCGTAAGGAATATATGGACTATGCATTGATGTATTATCCCAATCCGTTTACGAAAAGGAGGTACCTCCGCTTCTTCTCTACCGCCACGGTTTGCCAACGTTCATGGTTAGTAATGTCTATGATAAATATTTGTGTATAGTACTTGAGTTCATGTTACATGGGAAAACATCGTTACTTAGTTAAATGGGGTACTGGAGACAGGTGGAAGTAGGTAAATGCTTCAGAGACCATTGAAAATGTGCGTATAACCAACAAGATTTGTAAGATGTGCTCAATGATTCAGCCCTTTTATCGCTTATGCCTCTTTCACGATAGCGATCCAATACGGTTCAGAAGAGGTAATGATCCTCGTTGAGGTTCTCGACCTTTTCCAAAACTGATTCTTGGTGTTTTGCCGTCAGTGGAACGTTGGATGGGGACAGCTACCCAAATAGGTTTAGTTCCAGGTGAGGTAACCACCGCTACTCTTGGAAAAACAGTTTTTCAAGTTTCACAGGGATCACAGTAAATATTTAACCAATTAAATTTGTCCAGTTTCCTTGGTCGCAGAAATAGAAACCTTCCAATGTCACACCCTAGTCCATCCAAACCAGCGGTGATGGGAGAAAAGATTCAGTCTTTGTAGTTGTGGGCAGCACTCCAATAGTGTGCGGAGAGCCAATGTTTTTTCGTATCACCGTGGCACTGGGAGCTACCTGAGACAAACGGTTCACATGAACGAGAAAAGATAGGAACTTAAACCATCGACTAAAACCAGAAGGGGAATCAAACCCAAAACTATGTTTATAGTTCGAATTTATAGAAACAGCAAAACCTAAAAATGTTAAGTGTTTGTAATAAAATAATTCAGAAAATTCATTTCCTCTTAAAAGTGGCCATTGGATAATGAAAAATACCGAAATGAGTTATTCTAGTAACAGATTTATTAAATAACCACGAATTTATCGGAAAGAGGTTGAGAGTTAATTAACACTTAATTAAAGTACATCCAGTACAAATGGTTGGAGTGATACCTCCTTTCAAGTCACAAGGTCGAATCGACCCCCAGGGGTCTAAAATCAATCCAGATCGATCGTAAGGGGGTCGAAAATGAAATATTTGGAAAATAAATTTAATATATTTAATTTTTTTCATTTTGAATTAAGTTAGTTTATTTTTAAAGTGGTAAACCTTAGTTCTTTAAAATTTTTAAAATTACCATGCTTGTTTTTGTTCGTATAGTCGTCCTTCTAAATTAAAAATTCGTCAATATAAAAATGAATATTTGGCATTCGTATTTATAAAAAAATTCTTTTGATGATAGACCATATTGCTTACTGTGTAACAAGTCATTATCAAATGATGCAATGAAACCGTCCAAATTGTGGATCATCTAAGGAGGAAACATTCGGATAAAAAAGATAAACCATTAGAGTATTTTGAAGAATTAAATGATTCTTTTCGTAAACAAAAAACTATTGACACTGTTTTTACAAAAAGTAATGAAAGAAACAATAGTTGTTGTTATTTTAAATTATATTTAGGAGGACTAATTGTATCCTATAAAATTGCAATGATTATTGCCAAAATGAGAGTCCCCATGTTTCTGGTGAAAATTTCATCAAACCATCTATATCAGTGATTCTATCAGATCTGGTAGGTCCCGACGAAATTTTAAAATCCGTACCAATTAGCAATGGTTCAATTCGACGCAGGATTGACGAAATGTCAGATAATGTTGAACATATTTAATGTGAAAGGCTTAAAAATACTATTTTTTCGCTTCAAATTGATGAAAGTCATATATGTGACAACCAATCAATTCTAATGGGATTTGTCAGGTTAATCTTATTAGAAGGTTACCCTTTAAGATATTTTGACGATCATGCTCTTCTTACAGAAGATTTATTATTCGTCAAATATTTGGAAACTGATACGACTGGATTTTTTATTTTTTCCGCTGTCAAATTACTTTTAAAAAAAACCCCACTCCTCTTCAAACTCTAATGAAGGATGATCGTCGTCTATTCACGACGTCTATTCAAATATATTCAAGAAAGCCGTGGATACTCTGGAGGAACATAAGAAAACCCTCTCGATCCTGTTGAGGCGTACCGGGATCACTTAATTAGTTGGTTTACTCATTCTTTCTTGGTGTTCCCTTTTCGGGGTTATTAAATAAATTATTTTTGGATGACTAGAACATTCCATATGAAAATTTGGTTTCTTGTGCACAGATGGTGCAATGTCTATGGTTGGAAAAAATAAAGGATTTGCGGCATATCTGAAAAAAATATGTCCAAATGTGATTCATATACATTGCGTTCTACATAGACAACATTTGGTTTCAAAAACTTTCGATAATTCTACATGAAAAGATAAATATAGTTATTAAAACCATAAACAAAATTAAAGCAAAGAGCAAGTATGATCGTCTTTTTAGAAAATTTTGTTATGAGACTAAAGAAACATATGCCCGTCTTGTGCTTCACACTGAGGTTATAGTTTCCAATTTTATTTTATAGGTACGATGGTTATCAAAGGGAAATGTATTAGAACGACTTTCAATATTATTTGACACAATCGTAAATTTTCTTACTTCTGAGGGTAATAAAAATTTAGCAGATTTAATTTTTTTTCTTTTTTTTAACAAAAAAAATTTTTGTAACAATTAAACAAATGTCAGTTGAGGAAGCCTGCTGCGTGGATTGCGAACGAGTTCCCTCGGAGTATGGCTATTCCAATCTTTTGTCTTAGCCATAACCCTTCTCGTTGATCCCTTTTCTTTCTGGCAAGCAATCCTCCGAGTTCTTGCAAGAATTCAGCCGTCATTGGACCAACGGCTCAAGATTTAATTGTTTCGAAAAAAAGAAATTGTTTATTTGACTTGGATTTTTGGAAAATTTAATGAAATTTCATTAGAACTTCAGGGAAGGTATGTGACGTTAATAGATCGCAAAAGAATTATTCAAATATTTATCGAAAAAATTAAGTTACATAAATATAACTTGGAAAAAAGAAATTATTATAACATTTCACTCAATTGGTAAAACATTTAATGAAGATATTAACAACTTTTTGCAACATTTATTAAGTATAGAAAAAGATTTGATTCTTCGATTCCAAGATATTCTTGAATTAGAAATTCCATCTTGGATGATTAATCCGTTTTTGTCAAAGCCAGAAGAACAAAAAGAAAATATTCAAGAGGAATTAATTATGTTAAAATTCAATCCAGAATTAAAACTATTATAGTGATTCATAATCACTGTTATTTTTTGGCAAAATATGAAAGTGAGAGTTATCCAAAATTGTGGACAGAAATAGAACAATTGCTACTCTATTTTCCGACATCATACTGTGTTGAATGCGGATTTAGCATTCTACATCTAATTGTAAATGAAGAACGAAATAGATTGGATGTGTCCATTAGAGGAGATATTCGTTTAAAAATAACACAAATAGAGCCAGATATCGAATCTTTGGTCAAAAAACTCCAGTCACAGGGATCCCATTGGTATTTAATTCTTTTTTTATTATTGATTTATGCTAAGATACCAACTTAACATCGAATATAAAATTTTTTTGTTCGATTTGATTATTAACAACGAATTCATTTTAGATAGTTAACTAATTTTACTTAGAATTGTCTGTTCTAAATAAAAAAGTTTTAAGGGGTCAATTAAATATTAGGGGGGTCGAAAAAAAAGTCAAGGGGTCGACGAGTAAAAAAAGGTTGAGAACCCCTGCTCTAATACATCCAAATCCATTCTCTAATACACCCTAATCCACTCTCTAATATTCCTTAACTCCTTCTCAAATAGACCCTAATCCATTCTTTAATTCACCCTAATTAATCTGAAAATCGGGGACCGATGTCATGGTCTCCCTTTTTTGTCCCATACTACGTCGAACATGTTTTTGGACGAAATTAAAAAATTTTGTTTTTCCTTTAAAAATCAGAGACCGATGTCAAGGTCTTCCTTTTTTGTCCCATACTACGTCGAACATGTTTTTGGACGAAATTAAAAATTTCGTTTTTCTCCGAAAAAAGCCGGTAACCATTGAAGATAATGGTCGGAGAAATTGCTGCCGCTGAGCTAGACTTAATTCCTACTTCTAATAATTCTGTGAACAGACGCATCAAGGATATGGCTGATGACATGGAAAACACTTTGGTTCTGCGAATAAAAAAATCTGTGTTTTTTGCGCTTCAAGTGGATGAAAGCTCAGATAATATTGGAAGAATGCAACTTTTTGTTTTCTTTCGATATATGAACGATGAATCCATTGTTTAAGATTTTCTGGTTCTTTTTCAACACATGCTTCACGAAAAAAGGCTCTAAATCAGTGTTTCTTAACCTTTTTTGAACGGAGACCACTTTAGTCTGTTGAATTTTTATGGGGACCACATGTAACAGAACAATTCAATAAAAAAAAACGAACAAAATTAAAAATCATAATATTTAAAGTTAGTGTGATTTTTATCCTGCTTTTCAGAAACTAGCTGTTCAATGTTTGGTACAATGTTGGTAAGTGCCATTCTCATATCCTCTGCACATCAAGTCGGTTGCGAACTTTACTTTTCAGAATAACAAGACATTGCCATTTCACATAAATAAGTGGTTGGAAAGGGAATTATCACTTCCAGTGCATTTTTATTTAAGATTGGATATTCCAGAAATTCCATAATCGAAAGCGAATTAAATGTCAACTTGCAAAACTGCGAATTTCGTAATTCAATCAACTGTTCTTGGAAATCAATTTCTTGCCCGTCGTAAATTAATTTATTGGTTTCCGGAATAAAAGGGTGTATTTCCAAGTCGCAATTGGTTCAGTAACTGGGAAATAATCTCCAATTTTATTTTCAAGATTTTCGAGATGATCAATAATCAAAGAAGAAAACTATTTTTCAGGTTCATTATCACCAATCTTATTTTCTACCATCGGAAATATTGAAGCGTTGTAATTTCGTATTTTTCTCCTCCATAGTGACAATTTTTCTTTAAACGCAGATATTTTTTCCATAGCTTCAATGTTCATGTAGTTTCCCATTATGACGTCGCATATCATACACTGCGCTTTATCGACGTTGTCAGATCCAGTATATTGGGTAAATCCATATTGGACATAAGAATCAATCCATTTGCGATTAACCATTATTATTATTATTATTATTACCCCAGGATCACTGGGTCAAAGAGAAAGAAATAAAAGTTCTCATCTAACTAAGTGATCCCAGACCGACAAAGGTGAGGACGAGTCCGGCGGGGTCGAGAATCCTGAACAGCTCTTCTCATAGGACATGGCATCGGCTCACAATTTCTGTATGATTGTAGATAATTCGATAGTATTTGGAATAGAGGGCAGCTCGGTAGAACAGCCTCCTTTAATAGTTTTCGTTGATTAACCATTACAATCAAATAACAAAAAAACACGTGGATTAAAATTAATTAAATATTCTAATGCGAATAAATAATAAAAATTAAATAATTTTTTTAGTCATAAAAATTAATTGATCTGAAAATATTTCTGGGGACCACCTAAAATTTTCTGGGGACCACGTTAAGAAACACTGCTCTAAATGAATTAATGAAATTTTTTTTGAATATTAGATCTAAAAATAAAAAATGAACAATGTCGAATTTGCAAATATTATTATAAATTTTTTTAAATAAAATTTTGAATTTTTTACCGGCATGTGGGGCTGAGTGATACAGTTGTAATTCGAATATATTCAAAATCAAAAACTACGAACTACCACATTCTGAAATGCAGTCAGTTGCCTTCCATTAGGAGGTTGGAATCTTCCCGAAAGAAAAGAAATGCCTTAAAAGACATTTGATGACCCTTTTCCATCAGCGTGAGAATACAACATGGGTGTGCGATAAAAGCGGGAGTCGAACTTATAGTTCTGTCATAAACGGTATGATAAGAGAGTACTTTATTTTTAGGTACGTGGCTTGAAAGCACGACAGTTTTGTTACAAACGTGTATTCGTTTCATATACAGCGATACAATTAAAAAACGGAACATTCATTTTCTCGAGTTTTTTCTATTGAATGATTATTTTTTTAACAAAAATTGAATTTAAAAAAAAACAAACTTAACTTTAGCCTTTTAAAAAAATTAAAACGCCCCATATTTTGGTACGTAATTAAATCCAGTTTTTTCCGAACAAAATAAAAAAGAGAACAAAAAAATTCTTTATTTTTTCCAAAGTTTTTTGAACCCACTTTTATTTTATTACACGTGTTGTTTCTTGCTACATGGTTCTACAAGTTACATACCAAAAAAAGGACAAATTATTGCTTATTATAAAGTTGTAAAGTCACATCGACAAATTCGAAATCTTACCGAAAGATCCCTCAGTGCTATCTCGAGAGTCATTAAAAACTTCACCATGAATGATTCCTTCGACAGAAAAAAGGCTCAGGGCGAAGATTTTCCCATAACTCTGATGATCTCGAAATAATTGAAGATGAACAAAAAAGTGATGTTTATTTCAATTCTGTAAAATGTTCGGAAATTTTTACGTTATGAAGCGGGAACTGTTGTCAGATCACAGACAGTGAGGAACTACCTGAAAGACTGAATATATCGACGTTTCAGCCTACGAAAAGGCCATATCTATCGAAAAACCACAAAACGACGAGACTTTCTTAGTGCACAAAGTGGAACATGTTACCAAATGTGTTCTGGAATTGAGTTATCTTTAATAGATGCGATCGTTAGATATTGTCTACCGAACATCACAAGTGACTTATTTTTGTAATAATGACTTTTATTCGCTAAGGGAATGATTATAAGCATCTATATGAAGCCCATAACGGTTTCTTCTTAGGTAGGGGGTCGTTAATAGCTCAGTTTTGACTTTGGCGGTATCGTTTTAACACCACTAAGTCGTAAAGATTTAGCAACTTATTTAAAAAAATTTATAATAATATTTACAAATTCGCATCGTTCAATTTTTTTAATTTTTTCATTAATTCATTTAAAAAATTCATTAATTCGTTTAGAGCAATGGTTCTCAACCTGGGGTCCGCGAGATACTTCTGAACCTTTATTTATCCGAGTATGTTTGTCGACAACCTAGCCTCAAATTGAAAAAATTGCCTCAAAAAACAACATCAACCTATTCATTAATTTTATTTCCTTTTTTAATAACAAATTGTGTTTTTAGAAAAGTAATAATTTTTTGACAAAATCTTGCAAAAGTATGTTGGGGGTCCGCGACCAAAAAAGGTTGAGAACCACTGATTTAGAGCCTTTTTTCGTGAAGCATGTATTGCAAAAGTACCTATTTTCTTTGCTCAAACAGTTGCTCGGAACAACAAAGGGATATGACATTTTCAATATTATAAATTCATATTTTGAGAATATAAAGTTGGATTGGAATGTATGTGTGGGTATCTGCATTGATGATGCTCCAGCAATGACTGGGCAATTTAAAGGCTTTGTTTCTATTGCGAAAAATAAGAATCTGAACATTATTCACACCCATTGTTTCCTTAATCGCAAGGCATTGGTCGCAAAAACTATCGGGAATGAACTTAAATGTACTTTGGACAAAATAATTACATAAAAATGAGGCGGAAATTGTGACAGTTCTCGAAACTTCGTGAAAATGTAGAACATTCAGTTTTGATTTTGCACAGTGAAATAAGATGGCTCTTAAAGGGAACCATGTTAATTCGTTTCTATAAACTAAGACACGAATTGTTGGCTTTTTGTATACAAGAGAAGTTGGATGACTTTATTGAATGCCTCAATGGTGAATGTTGGTGTGCAAATTAGCATAGCTGGCCGATATTTTTAATAAACTCAATGTTCTCAATAGCAGCGTGCAAGGAAGAAATGAAAATCTATAGAGTTGGGCGGACAAAATAGCTGCTTTTCTGAAAAAAACTACGAATATAGAAGCGACAAATCACGAATGGAACCTTGGAAATGTTTCCTTATGTGCATGAAAGAAATTGTTCCACAAATTGTAGACAATTTGGAGTCACTATTTACATGTACGAATAATTGTTTTCCACCCATATCAGTTGAACTCTATGATTGGGTGAGGAATCCTTTTGCTGAGTACGAGAATCATTAAAGAAGAAGAATTGCGTTTGGTTCAAGTGACATAACGTTAAATGGAATATTGATTTATTTTGACTGATTGTCAAAAAAATATCCTATTCTGCCAAACAAAGCTTTAAGAGTTTTGGTTTAGTTTTCAACGACTTATCTCTGTGAAAGTGAATTTTTTGCATTAACAAATAAAAAAGAATAAAAAAGCGCAAATCTACTGTTTGTGGAAAAAGACCAGCGTTTATCGCTTTCAAGGAGAAGGCCAAATATTACAGAACTATGCAAGAGACATCAGCTTCAACCATCTCACTAACTACCATTTTACTTTTTTATATTTGTAAAAAACTGATAATTGTTAAAAACTATATAAAGGTTCCGTATAAATGAATAATGTCGATAGGGTTCCGTGCTCTCAAAAAGGTTGGGAACCACTGCTTTAACAGATCAGTCTGTCTCCACTTAAATTAAAAAATAATAAAAACAATATCTATTAAAATTTAATCAAATATACAATTACATGTAATTACACATGTCCAGTGAATTTATGAAATTCAACAAAATCACTGTGAATAGCTTTCAAGAGGCACTTGTTAGAATCGTCTTCGACATTCAAAATCATTCTAAGGTACTTGGGACCACAAAGTTGCATAAGTTGGTATATTACTCTCGTCAAAATATCCTTAATACAAGTAGACAGTTCACTACTCATATACTTTACAATGATACTGACGACGTCCAAGGCAATACGGCTTTTAAAGTTATCCAGATGTGATACAACTCTACCATTAGCGACACCTTACCTGGCAAACAACTCCGCTGAAGTGAGGGGGTCAGAAGATGACTTGGACGAATAAACCATCAAGTATTGGAGTAGTTCAGATATAATCAAAAAAATAGTCGACTTGAATCTATCAAAGTGGGAATAATGGCGTAGCAATATAACATTTAGGAGACGGCAATAACCGTCGAAAACATCAAAGCCATCTTCGAGTGGAATGGGGGTAAAAAGCTTAAAAACCAACTCCATCTGAGAAACGTCAAAAACAGGGACCTGCAGTAAAAAATAATCCTAACGTTCTTTAGCTGCATCATGTAAGCAACCATGTTAAGACAAGATAAAAATGGGAGACGATCGGCCTTACTTTTCTGAGTGATCACATTATCCCCCAATTTCTGGATAATCTAAAATTCAAAAAACTAAGAGAACGATAAAGAAGTCCTCCATTAGAATACGACGCAAGTAGGGAGACAGATCGGTCTCAAATAGTAGCGCTAACACAGAACATGCACCTGAATGTATGTGAGGGTCATTCTAGAATAAAATGCCAAAAAACCAGCTTATCCAAAACAAATGAAACAAACCCCCCATAGGAGAATTTATTCAGAGTTCGAACATACAACTTAAGGACAGGCAAAATGAACTGATCTCTCATCAAAGGGAAAGAAAAATAGTACTCCCCCATTAAATTTTGCCTGCGAGAGAGAAGGGAGAAAAATTCAGTTAGGCAGAAATACAGCCAATTTTGATCTGACAGAGAGACTCTTGAGTTTATCAAGTCACGACAGTCCCCCATCGCTTTGAGCCACAGAACCAATCGTCCCAGCTTATCTTCGTTAATCTGAAATTAAAAATAGTCAAACAACCTCAGAATAATAAATAGCAGAGTGATACTTGAAATACTCATAGTAAGCGTGTATCATTCGTCTCAGGGAGGGGGTGACCTTTTTCGTTGAGTTGGAAATATTCATCAAGCAGAGGACAAGGTCCAACAGTTCGGGATATTCAAACAAATCGTCTTTCCTCACAGATAGCTCATGCACAACATCCCCAACGACGGTGGAAATTATCTTGTAATCGGTCGAAAACTCGGGAAATAAAGTCTCATCAACTTTTACGACTAAATTGTTAAGAATAAGCACATTATGAAAGAATCCCAGAAAGAACGAAGCGAGTTGAAAGAGGACCTTGAATTCATCAGCATCTTGCAGGGGAGAAGCATTCGATAACTTTAGGAGGAGCTAAAATTACTAGAAATTTACTTTATTAACAAAGTTAGGAATCCACCCAGGTAAGCTTTCAGAAGATTTTAGCCGCAACATTGATAAGGTTTTGGGCAGTAAAAGATGATCCTTGAGGACCTTCTTGAAAAATAAGGAATTTGAAAATATCAAGGCTGGGGTAAAGTTTTGTTGATCAACAGACATAAATTCACTCAAAAGGGAGTCAAAACTGCCTTGGCACTCCAACAAGGGGACCTTTTTACTATTAATGAAGATTTGACAAATCACTGACACGAGTGAATTTCTCCTAATATCCGCTAGCACTTTAACAGGCAAAGAAGAGACAACCTAAAATACAGGAACTGTGGTACAAATAGAAATTTTTCATAATTCAGAGCTCTCCCGTTTAGTTTATAAATGTCGTTTCCACCAGACAAGTACATTTCAGCCAACAAATCCCCACCACAACTGCGCTTAGTTGAACTAAAAAATAATGACAACGTCAACTTTTTGTAGAGTATTAGTACTTCATTCAGCGAAGACACAACAAAATGGTCCCAAAGACAGCTCAGTTCTGAAAAGTGAGAAGAACTCAGAAAGTTGGCGACACGACATTGACCCTGAATATTCAACAGATGCACGGAATTTATGGAAAAGGCCCGAATTCTCTCAGAATCCAAGAAGTTTATAGCCAAGAGTACATTTTCTATGAGGAATATGGCAAAAGTCTTGGAATTCGTCTAATAGTCACAAATTTGGTAGTACGTTTTCACGCAAATAATCATAGCATTCAACAATTTTTGAGGACAAATCACCCGAATCCACGCTAGAACGCATCCCAGGAGGGGAAAGGGCGACAGAAGACAGAAATTTTACTTTGTGGGAGATTAGTGAGCACTAAATCAAAGACTGGAAGTACAATATGTTCAGAAGAACTATTTCTCGAGATGAAGTCGTTGGCAACACACGATGTCTCATCAGAACAAAAAGTGAAGAACATGGACATGTCAAATAATGACCAGGAATTAAAATTCCCGGGAAAAGAAGAGTCGAATTTACTTGTCTCGGAAATAAACCGTATAACTGAATCCACCAATAGAAGTAGTCCACCATTAAGCCTCGTCCAAAGCATTCTAAACTCACAATTAACCAAACATTTGACAGAAAATCCAAAATCGTAGAGAATATTTTAAACAACTCAGATTTTCGCTGAGATTCCAGGAAATCTGAATACCATGCATCACTGTGGCCTAGCAGATAAGTCAAAAACTGTAAGAGCCCAACAGATTTTTCTAATTTGAATCAAAATATGCAACCAGGTTTAGTTCGAAGACGGCTATTTATATTTTCAACAATTTTCACCAAAAACTGATAAAACACTCCAAAAGTCATACAAGCAACGCATTTGTTGATAAATCTAATTTTAATAAAAATTAAAAAAATATTTAAAAAATAAAAAAAAATAATAACAAAAATACTTTTCAACGGAAACCCACGAGAATGTGAGACCTGTCTTGTAGAGAACATCGATGATTCTCTCAACAAACTTTGTACTCATTCTGGAATGACAAGCACTTTCGGTTAATTTTGAGAAAAGTTCGTTGGAAGAATTCTAAAATATCTCCAAATTCTACCAGAAAGCACTGTTTTATGACGACACTAAGAAATGGCTCAACCAGGAACCAGTCAATACGAGACAGGATCACTAGACATTCTAGAAACGATTCACTAAAATGTAATTTCACTAAAAATACTGTTCTATGCAATTTGAAGTGGTCCTCACTACAGCAGTCACCCCAGACTTAAATTCGTCATCAAATCCCCACAAATCGCTGACATCCAGCAATGAGAGTGTTTCGACGAAGAAAAGCAAGTCATTTCCAACCTCAGCAGATAATTTGGAAGTTCGCACTGCGGAGAAAAACATCAGAGAGAAGTATCTGTAAATTTCCCTTCTGACGTCCTCGACTGAAATGTCCTTATATCTAAGAATAACTCAGAGAGGCAACAGAGCGAAATTTGAACTCTTTAAGAGTACAGTGAACACAGAACGGCAGAGTTTGACAAATAAACTGGAACCATCGGACAGGAAATCAGAGATATTTTTGAACACTAGGTAAGCTGGGTACCAAGGATCCCTGATATCCAGAGCCTGACCTGAGTCTCTAACAAAATTTAGATATCCTTTCATCAGAATTCTGTGATTAAACTAACAAGAACCTGTCTGATACAATAGTGGCTAATATTTCGTCCACAAGAACGCATAATTGAGCAAAGTTGGGGAGGTCCACAGTTCTGGTAGAATGTAGAGTCTTATATAAGTCAAAGACAGCCTCAATAATCTAGGAATAGCGAATATTGTAAAATACAGGGATCTGACCGATCGCATGCTTCCACTGAAAGCGAATAACGTCAGTGAGGAATCGTAGAACGTCAGAATCTGAGGAAAAGTCGGTTCCGCTTGGGAAAATGGAAGAAAGTCTCAAAAACCGAAGCTACCATAAAAATTCAAATTACAATCATTTGTTGGTCCATTTTTAGTAGTATGTTTAGTTTGGACTTAAATTCAGTTTCCCCCAGCTGATTTAAGTCACGTGGGGAGTAATAGGATTTAATATATTCGTATAAAATCTGAGATTATGTTTATTAAAACTCACATTAAATTCTTGACTTTGCTGTCTGTTGTCAATTTCAAGAAAATTGACTGCATTCATATCACTAAAAATCGCACGTTAATTTTTAAATTTAAGTTTAAAATTTAAATAATTTTTACAGGGTTTTCCTATTTATTTAATAACTTTGTCATAAAATTTAATAACTTTGTCAAAAAATTTAATAACTATGGGGGAGAGCGGCTGCTGACATCACGGAGTAAGCGTTTCCGCGAATAACAGCGATACCAATTCTTTGCCTCAGCCAGACCGCTTCCCGCACGTCTTTCTTGCGGTGGGCCAATTTTCCCCCGATTTCCTTTAGGAAAGAGGCTGTAATACTTCCAGCCGCACCAGACGTCTCGATTGCTATCGGTACAAAACGGTAGCGGTCTCCAATTTCGCCATATTTTTTTTAATCTTGATTTTTTCGGCCAGATCGGCTGCCGATCCAGCAGACTGCGCCGAGCTGAGCATCATCGAGTTCGAGAAAGAATCCACAACAGTGCAGTCCCATACGAGCGATTTTCCCTCAGTGAACGGAAAGACAGTTAACCCATCCGGTCTTTTCCCATCTCCGCGGTCCAATCCCACAGGTTCCAATACTGCCGGGAAGCCTGCCGCTTCAAGAGCTCGCAAGACAATGTTGTAACGTTGACACTTTGACACACAATTTGTTTAGAGCTGGAATGGTTGAAGAAATATCCTGATATACGTTCTCCCATGGGCCAGCTTTGTGGAGTCGTCCAAATATCACAGGTTGAGTTCACAATTTATGCTTCGTGCCACTGTGTCAATTGTCATCGCAAAAAGCAAATGCCCTAAAGAATCTCCCTGCTGAACGCCTGTGCGTGAATAAACGATATCGTTTCCGTAAAATAAGGCTGAGTCCGTCCAATCTCTGGAGCTCTCTTCCAACAGGTTTCCAAAATACAGTCTCTCCTCAGCGAGTTGTAGGCATTTGATATATCAAGCTTCAGGCCTAGCCTTTGAATCTGAGAATTATTGTTGTTGAAGTAACTCCTCGCGGCTTGGACTGCTGCCTCGCAACGGCCGGTCACTCCCACCCCAAGTTGAGTCGGAAACAGCTCTTCAGCAACAATGTGGGAGACTCTCCGGGCAGTGATATTAGCAGCAAGCCTTCGAAAGTATGTACCGATCGCAATTGGGCGGACACCTCCATCTCCTTTTTCGGAATGCCAATAGATTTCCACAAAAAAGAAGATCTCTAGCAAATTTTGGAATATCATCATTAACTATTCGAGTGAGTAGCAAGGTGATAGACGTTAACACGGCAGGCTTCAGCAGTAGCTTCAGAGGTTAAGTCCTTTATATGGCTTGTGCACAGTCCGTCCAGACCTTTGCAGCTACTGGGAGCAATAGACTTTATTCCACACACTACTTCAAATTCTGTGGGAGGTCTTCTGGCATTGTCAAGTTCCGCTGGTTCAGTGGTGGAGCAAGGTGCTTCCTTCTCAATAACTCCAAGACTTCACGGCGCTTCGTCACAAACACCTCTCTTACAGCTGCGCGAACGTCCCCTTCCATCAGTTTTCGGTTCACTTTCTCTCGATTTATTTATAAATAAAATAGTAATATTGAGGTTAAACATATCATTAATATGCATTTAAGCTGACAGGTCAAGCTAACAACCTAATGAAATTTTACGCATCTAAAGTCACGAGGACTTCTCGAAACTCATTCTTGTCACCTGCGGAATTTAATGCTTAAACCATCTTCGTGGATCGATTTATTTACGCATGCCGAGGTCACACAAGCTATAGATCGATGAAGAGATCTTATACGAGTGGTCCTGACGATATTCCGGGAATTTGGCTAAAACACCTTGGTAATATTGCAATCAATTCGATTACGTCAATTTTTAATTTGTCTTCTAACAAAAACATCATCCCATGCAAATGGAAGAACTCAGTTATAGTACCCCTCTTAAAACCAGGAAAACCGAAAACCGTACCTTCTTCCTACCGTCCAATTTTATTGACGTGCGCATCACCGCGCCTAATGGAGAAACTCGTACTCTGGAAAATTAAACCCCATTTGCCCGATTGCCACTTTCAACATAGTTTTAAATGTGAGGGTTCAACTACGACACATTTCCTAACACAGAAATTGGTACGTCTAACGAATCTACCTGTCGATCTTTTTCCCCAATGCTTGACCACCCCTCAATCGAAAACAACGGTTCTGGTTTCATCGGTCTTTGTGGTCACAAAACATGTCGTTTCTTCCATTCAAGACTAAAAGCCTCAAATACACGTAAATTTAAAAAAAATCCACCCCTCTTCAAAATCTAATGAAAGGTGATCATCGTCGGTGCAGGAAAGCCGTAGGTACTCTGGAGGAACATAAGAAAAACCTCTCGATCCTTTTGAGGTGTACCGAGATCACTTAATTAGTTGGTTTACTCCTTCTTTCTTGGTGTTTCCCTTTCGGGGGTATTAAATAAAAAAATAAATAATTTATCGTCTCATAACCTTCTTCATCCATGTCTCTGTTCTGTTCATAGCGGGATTCTATTTCACAGCATTGGTGCGTCTAAGTTGATTTCGTATACCCCTTGTCACCTGAGTTTTTTATTTCTTTATTGACTCTAGAAGACAAGATGTTGTATCAATTTTTGAAAAGATACCTTTTTATGAGTAGAGATATATCTCCTATCTTCTGACCAATTACTTATTTGATTAGCTGACCCCATAGACACGTTCAACCCTTCACTACTGGGAATGAAACCAATACTGATAGAGACAATCATTATCACCTTCCTTGAGGTGAGTTAAAAAAATTACTGAAAATCAATTATTTACCCTTATTAATAAAATAGTGACTTCCCCCATTTATTTACAATGATTAAAGTCTGGCTAGACAATTGACCCGTCATCAGTGAACATCTCACTGTGGAACTGGATCATCTATACAGGACTCTCACCAACAAAAAGAAAAAAGAAGAAAAGAGCATTCATTGGTTCTCCCTCTACGATTTGATAGCATAACTGTTCTTTGCCTAAAATAAATTGAGTCCTGCCTTGGAAGAGCAATAGCTAATATGGCTCTGCATAAAGTGCAATATTATTACAGTCAAGACGGCCCGGTCAGAATCTAATCTTGCAGCTGTCCATTCTGTTTAAGGTTTCATGCATCAACAATGCCAACTCGTTTGACGGTGACGCCGTCATTAGTCACATATCACTGCGGAATCAGATTGTCTAATAGAACTCTCACACCGCCAAATTAAAAAATAGTTAATGACTCTTAGCATAACTGTTTTAATTTTTATCTGTGTGTCCCCAATTTTATTTATTCAAAAAACCGTAAGATCACCAAGGCAGGTGTCAAAACCAACAAATTAAGTAACCCCAGCTTCAAATAATTTTCGTACTCTCCTTTAGTGGCCGCCAGCGATCCACAATCTTGAGAAAGTGTTTCCTCTAACTTCTCATAAGAACTCGATCAGTCGCCCAATGTAGAGACCATTACTTAACATTTCCACACCCACAGTATTGAGATTATTTACTTAAAATACTGCACCCCCAACGGGGAGGTTAAATACCTAACAATATTACACCACCGTAAAAGAGTGGTTTTATTATAATTAAAGTCAATAAATTCAAAAATAAATAAAAACATAATTAAATCTATTTATACTCGAATATGATATTGCCCATTGCATGTCGAATAGCGAATCCACTTTGTGGATGTATAATTACTTTTTTCAGTAATATGCAAGGCCCGGACCTATTTATCAAAAAACATCAGTACATCTATCCCAGAGAGATTAAGGTTCAATATATCAAAAGCGACAATAATGGGAGCTTTATTCTGTTTGGTGTCCGCCTGTACAGTCGGAAGCTTGGCCTCAGCACTAAAAAAGTACGTGCGGTTGTACTATCATAATCAGTACAAACAAACTATGAGCCCACGAATATTCCATAAAAGACAGTTTCTGTCAGGATCATACCTGTATTTGCCAGTACTAGCCTTCATTTGGGCATTGAAAATATCGAAAGGAACAGGAACGGCAATCTCAATAAATTTGGCCGAGGAAATACGCCTATGTTGGCAGATCAGCTAAAAATAGCTCAAAATCGATAAGATGAGCAGAAATCAGCGAAAAGGCGTATAATGAGCTTAGGCATACCTTGAGCTCTATGGATAAGGTTGATCCACTTTGATTATAGCTGGCTTCAATATGAATGGGGGGTTTGTTATTCTAGGAAAGTAAGGAAATTCCAACGTCAAGCAAAATCCGATACGTCATCAGTTCGAACTCCCCGTCTGGTGGAGTAAACTTGATGACCCTCTGAGCGTCAAATTTAGCCAGGGAGACCGACTGGTGAAAATTGACATCCTCCATGTATATATTGTGGGGGGAGAGCGTTTCTTGTTTGATAACAACATAAACCATTCGAAGAGACGTCCGACAGCTTGTTATTGCGGAAAATGACCTTTTCGTTGAGAGAAAGGCTCAACTCGGGCATTCCGCTCAATTTTGTGTTCAGTTTTATTTTTCCCGTGACGTAGTTGTGAACGACGCTTCCGTTTGTGTTAATGAGGACGTTGTTGTACTCAATTACGTCGACAAAGCACGTATTAGTCTTATAGCTGATTCCCTCACTTCTCCAAGACACAGAGTTCGTCAGAGAAGTGGGGATCGTGTTCATTGGCGGCTTCTTTGTTATCAGGGACATCATCTTTAACATTGGTTTGGAGTATCTGCCAGTTTAGTGCAAATACAACTGTTTTAGAACTCTGACCTCGGTTGTTTGCGGAACCCCCGCGTCCATAACCTCGTCCAGTATTTCATAGACTAATCCGAGGTTGTCGAGAAGAACCAATTCATCGACGATGCTAAAATATTCCTTAAAAATCTTAAGTTAAAATTTCAAGAAACCGAAATTAAACGGTATAAAAATTCAAAGCACACCGTCGCATTGCTGTTTGTGGGGGATGTGGCGACAACTAAATATTAGAAGACGAGGTTAGTAATGGATAGTCAAAAGTACAGTAAATGTCGCTATTTTTAACGTAAATGAAATGAATCTCAGTTTCTTCGTCGTAAATTATCGGCTTCAAATTGTCCTCACAAGAGCGCAAAAGTGCAGAAAATTGCCCAATTACTTCTAAGGAGATGTTGGGCTTATATTTACGCCAAAGTAAAAGCTAAGTGGTGAAATTAGTAAACTTACTTTTGCGAATCTGTCTAATATGAAAAGCCCGGTGACTGACATTAGAATAGCATATGCTAAATTTAGGTAACCTATGAAATTAGAACACCTCACAACAAATTTAGTTTAATATTATTTAAATTTATTAAAATTTATTTTTAAAAATATTAAAAATTAATAATTTTTGAAAAAAAAATTATTATTGTTTTACCAATTTAAGTCTGATACACTACCGTCACTCAGGAAACTAAAGGGACTATCAGAACCACACTTCTTTTCGGAGAGAGAGGTGAAGGATAAAATACATTTCGTAGACACTACATACTCCCATGGACCAGACAATATTCCTGTCATTTTATTAAAAAATCTTGGAGACGGGGGAGTCACTTTCCTATCGTCGGTTTTCAACTATTCGATTAACCCGAATGTGACATCATTATTATGGAAACAGACAGTAATATGGCCAATACTAAAACCAGAAGACCGAAAGATGACCCAGCGTCTTTTAGACCGGTGTTAATGCTATGTTCCATCTCAAAAATCCTGGAAAGGCTTGTGTAAAAAAAATTATTGGTTGAAGTTTTATTTTTGTCTGTTTCTTCTTTCTCTTCCTACTAGAGTGGCGTCTGCAACTACCAAATAGTTGGCTTGGTACTGGCTACCGTAAAAGCACCAAGCTACCTTTCCGATTTCTTTAAAACCTTTCTAATTGGCACTAAATGCATCAAAAAATTGTGTAACAATAATACACCGACCATAATGAGAAATTTACTCATCAAACTAAGATATATAACGACCAAAATGAGATTTTAATTCATCAACTAAGATATATTTAAGGAATGTCATTACTCGTAGTAATTTTCCATGTTCTCCTTTAATAAGATGAAATAGGATAACGTGTGAGACCTTAATTTTGTAATACTTGCCGCAGCTTATCCATGTGACTGATCATTGGAAGTTTCCACTACAATTCTGTAGGCCACTACCTCCTTCATTTGAAAGGACCAGGCTGGACCTGACAGGAAAAAATTTTTTACGTCAATCCCTCACTCAAATCTCTTTGGTTATTTCAAAGCGAAGACTAACTCGGACTCTATGACCTCACACTCTGACCTTGCAATTTCCCTTATTGAAGAGATTCTCTGATTTGGGTCCCCACTCAGTCTAGTAACTGTGGTGCGGTCTCTTACTGGCTGTAAAGGGATAATTAACAGAAAATCCAATTTATTGTCACATTCGTCAATTACTACAACAGGAATAGCTTTGTAATTACTAAATCGACTTTTCAGTAATTAATGGCTTTTTGGAATGTAAATATCAAAATTACAAAATTGTCACCAAAAACTTAATATTAAAGATTTCATTCCCAAAGACCACAAGTAAAGATAGGATTGACAACTATGTGATCCCGACACGTCCCAACAGGGGCTTCAGTATTTCTCACTTGAGCCCACACAACTCCCTGATGAACACAAAATTTAAAAGTCACGATGTTTCGACCTCCGTCTACCGTTAGACAAATTATGGGATCTACGTTTTGTCATGATGTAATGCCCATCCACCACCGGACCGATAAGCAGTAAGTCCCTGGTCTTCATCAAGAAGCTCGGTTGTACTGCTTCGATCAGAAACCATGATAACCGCGAAACGTAATGGCTCATCCTGTTTGTCTCCATAGCAGTCCAGACAGACGGGGAAACGCAGTACCGAAAAGTTAATTATTTTCTATTAAAATTTAAATAATTATTTTTTATTAAAATTTTTGTGTTCATTAAAAATAAATTATTTTTAAAGATTTATTATTATCATTTATAATAAATCAACTTTAATTATTCGCTTAATGGCTGAATATGAAGACGGATCCACTTCTGAACAAATATTCTCCTCCACTCACAGTTATTCATACAAGTAGTTATTTTTAATGGAATTCGAGCGATTTGATTATTCTTCCGGGCTTTATTAGCTTCTCTGCGGATGATGTGGTACTCTATCATTTCATTCCAGAGTATTAAGACTAAACTAACCAAGAAAATTTCACTCAACTCCCCATTGGTCTCTTCCCCCATGGACACTGTAACAGAGGCACGGATGGCTATAGCAATGGCTGTAAGCTAATCTACTTACCACAATAGCTTGGAGGAGGAATTGGGATTATTCACAATAATTGCACCCCCGAATATCAGGCTGACCAGGTCCGTCTAGTCAAGGTTCGGTGACTGTGGTCAGATTTAGTCATCCAAACAAGGGTTCATCATGCATCCTGTGGTCATCACACCCAATACGACCGTAATAGAGTACAAAATGCTCGTGAAAAAATTTGGGTTTTCGGGATTTCCTGTAACAGAGAATGGAAAGCTTCTCGGGCTGGTTACCCAAAGGGACATTGACTTGTCTTCAGTTTCCAATCAAAGTCCAATAGGATTGGTTAACCTCAATTTTCTATTTTTGAGGTCATGACCGCACGTGAGTCATTGGTAACCGCAAATGATGGGATCACCCTCCAAGAAGCTTATCAAACCCTAAGAAACATGAAGAAGGGTTCTCTACCAAATCATCCTTAGGGAAACTCCCCATTGTGGATCAAAATGATAATCTTGTAGCAATGGTCACGAGAAAGGACATAATAAAGAATTGGGAGTTTCCTAATGCCGTTGTTGACGAAAGGTGGGGACAATATTCTGACAATCCTAGAAAACAGTTAATATGCGGAGCTGCGGTAAGCACAAGACAGTCGGATAAAGCCAGAGTTCGTCTACTAGTCGAGGCTAACGTTGACGTCATCGTTATTGTAAGACCGCTAATCACCCGTTAAGGACTCATCACAAGGAAACTCAACATATCAGTTAGAGATGCTCGAGTTCATTAAAGGAAATTTCCCGGGGGTTCAAGTTATCGGGGGAAATGGTAATGATTGGTCTAAAATAGTCGTAACCGTTTCTCAAGCAAAATCGCTGATAAATGCGGGAGTTGATGGTCTCAGAGTTGGAATGGGGTCAGGATCAATCTGTATAACACAAGAAGGTATATGTCATAGCACACGTGTAGTAATGGCCATTGGGAGAGGACAGGCGAGTGCTGTTTATCATGTGAACAGATATGCCCGCCAATTTGGGGTACCGGTAATTGCCGATGGTGGAATTCAATCTCCCGGGAGTATTACAAAGGCACTCTCGTTGGGGGCTTCTTCTGGTTTTATTCGTAAAAATTGTTAGTCATGATGGGATCCCTGCTTGCTGCTACCACAGAGTCTCCCGTGGAGACTCAAATTATCAACGGAGTCAAGGTCAAGCCGTACCGTGGAATGGGGTCATTAGACGCTATGGAATCTCAGAAGGATGTTCAAGCTCGTTATTTATGGTTCCTAGGTTTTCTTATTTCAGCGATAATTCTTCCATTAAAGTCGCTCAAGGTGTCTCTGGGACCGTCGTCGACAAGGGATCCGCTCATATTTTCTTGAAATATCTCTCACAAAGCTTAAAACAGAGCATGCAGGAGGTCGGAGCTGATTCTATCGAGAATTTGCAGTTTGTCTTTGTGTGTTATTTCTTAGTGAGAAATTAATCGATGGGCAACTCAAGTTTGAAGTCCGAACAATGTCGGCCCAAAATGAAGGGTCAATCCACGGACTTCATTCGTAAGTGTTTTGAATTATCTACAATATTTATTCAATGTAAAAATTTTAGATATGAAAAGAAACTTTTTTAACCACAACACTAACATTATTATTATTTAAACCAAAGAAACACCGTCTTGACCACTAACTAGTATTCAGGTGATCCGGCATCTCTCAATAATCGGGCCATCTTTCTCGATGGTCCGACCGTGACCCCACACATTTTCTATACGGACAGGGGTTTTTTCCCTCCTCTTATGAACTTGCCTCCAGTTGCCTCTATGATAGACTCTAGTGTTCTGGGGGCAATTTCTCTATCTGTATATTTTTCCAGTAACTTTATTGCTTTTGACTGGATCTCTTGAATTTTTATTAGGTTCGTTGCCGCCAGGTTAAATCCCTAAGCAACACATGCATAGCCTATTGTTGGCTCGATATACACCTGGCGGATAAACTCTTCCACAGTTCAAAAGGAAGGCTGTACAAGGTTGATCTTCTTTGCACAGGTTCATATGATGGATTCCATATGGGCTGAATAGCAGAAGAAAGTATCAAAAGTTACTTCCAGTATCTTCTGCCATTTCTTTTGTGGTATAGGCACTCCATTTAACGTGACATCAATTGTTTGCGTTCCCATCTTTCTATTCTTAGTGAATAGAGTTACTGCTGACTTACCGCAACATGCATATAATCGTTTATGTTTAAATTAATTTAAATAAATTTTAATGATAATTTAATAGTTTTAACATTTGGAACAGAGTTAAAATAAATTTCAAATTAAAGAAAAGAGAGTAAACGGTTATATAGCGGCTGCCCTGACTGCGTGGCTATTCCCTCTCAGGAAGCGAGCGAGATTCGCTCAAATAACCAACAGCATCTAAAAATATTCCGTCTGCTAATTATTAACCAAAAAATAGAATCCTAGTTAATCATCTATTGTTATTCTGCAAAATAACACAGCTGGTGGCATCGACCGAGTTACGATTAGCTGTTGGTTCGTTTATCAGCTAACTTGTTGATGAATTCCGTGGTCCTTATTGCGATCCGGATTCCAAATTTTTATCTTAAAAAATATATATATTATTTTAGTGGAAAATGTAATGTTTTAATATATTTTTTGTTTCATTATTTTAAAATTTTATTATATTTTTTTTAATTATCACAGGTCACAGGTGACAACTCGACCCCAACGAGCTTGTGTAGGATCGAGGGATGAGCATCGAGCCAAGCTGAGAGCCTGTTTAAATTCGTACGGATCACTTAGTTTTCGGCTAATGGTGGTCTTGGAATAAAAATTTGATTGTGGAAATTTCATCTTAATAGAAGTGGACCGAAACGAATTATGACCTCCGATATCTCTCAATGCATGTTATCACAACATCTGATTTATTTTCTCCACATAAATTCTATTACTTTTCAATTTATATCCATAGTGCTCTGTGCCTTCTTCAAATCTTAAGAGGCATCTATTGATTCACTTGTCTCAAAAACGCCCATTTCCTAGCCGTATTCCGGAAGGATCTATTTCTTTTCTAATGCATAAAAGGGGTTCCTCACTGGCCGATATGGACGGGAGTGATACTCAACAGGATACTCAACAGGATACGTTTCAAATTATAGACTCGGGAGATATTGGACAAAGAAATCTTCGAATATGCCTAGGAATTGGGCTCGAGGTCTTCCCCCTCCCCTAGTCTTCTTTTCACAAGCCACACCTCCATACCAAGAATTTCTTGTAGTGTAATACGAAGACGCCACGGAACTTTCCCCAGAGACTGCGATAAATTCCGACAATTCTAGCAATCAAAATATCTCAATGAAGCCTCAACACATTTATTGAAAAAGATTAGCAATCCTCCAAGTAATCAATCCAATGTGGGGGGATAGATAACCGATAATAAATGAAGTGACGAGATTGACATCATCATTCGTCAACAAATTAAGCCCAGAAATGTGCCTAATAGAATCCGTTGGATTATTAGTGACTTTCCCTTTTCTATTCACCCCTAGCAATTATTCACCACCAAAACCAGAAAACTGTAGCTTCGCCCCAATAAGTGAGTCAGTCAAAGAACCCAGAATCCCAGTCACCCCACAAAATAAAATAACAGGCCATTGAGGATGAATAAGAGATTCAGCAAAAATATAGCATTTTATCAACGTAAAGCTGTAAAAAACACAGCCGATCAAAGTTCCCCCAGCAACACTAGAGAGGGTCCCAATAATTGAGATTCCCCCATTTACTCCAGGCGGGACAACCTTGAAAGTCGTGATCAAAACGGTGCTTCTGAACCGAATAGAAGACCCAAGTTCCGAAGCGAGAGTATCAGCAAAGGAACAGGATAGACAACCAAGAAACGATAGCTTGGCGCACGTGGCAATGAAAAACTCACGAAAATTCAACGGGGAGTCGTGATAATCTCCGTTGATGAGACTTTTGAAAAGCAGGAGAGCAGCGATTCCGCCGTTACAGACGACTTGAATCCAATTTCTCTTGATTCCATAAATATGAACGAATATTACTGTGTCGTGGTGAATTTTTATTTTATAGTTTTTCCGAAATTTCGTCGCCCTGGAAGCAGCAAAAAAGTAAAACAGCAAAGTGAGAAAACAAACGGGGGACGACAGGCACACCATAACGCCGACAAGAAAGGCTTACTAAATATTTTCAAAAATATACCTGCGACTTTTCCTGAGAGATCCAACGACGAGGAAACGAAAAACTTTGAAATAATAATGTTGGGGAGAAGGCTGAATATAATGGTGGAATATGAAGGCAATCTAACAACTAATATGAAATATAGTCCTAGTACATTTGAATATCAACAAATGAATCCAGAGGAAAATATCGGTGAATATAAACACTAGCACCAAAATTGGGAGATAAGACACTCTGAGTTTAGATAAAAGCTGACGGAACATCACTAGAATCTAAAATTTGATTTAAATAAAAAATTTAACAACAAAGTGTAACAAGAATCTTTTGAATTATATTTAATTATTTGAATTTAAAAAATAATATTTTTAAATATTAATTAAATTATTTTTTATTTCAACAAACAAGTTAAATTGTTACAAAGTGCATTGTAGTAATTAAATTCTAATTTTAAACAGCTTAAGCTTAAAGCCCAGCAATTGCTTAAGAATCGCTGCTAATGTGGAAAACAAAAAGACGTGGAGAATACTGGATAGAATAGGATTTCCAAACACCGTCGATATTTTGAAGGATTTTTCGACATTCTACCATTCCTTAGCGATCACGTACTTTTAGGATCTCAAAGGCTATTTCGAGATTTTTTATGGCGAGCAGGTACCGCTCTTGCTTTGCCGGTTTTTGGTCAATCGATTGGTAAAGATTAAACTGGCTGTTAATTCATATTCCCGTACTTTCTCGGTGAGTAAAACACTTGCGTTTTTTGCCGCATTATTGTACCTGGTTTGGTCCGTGATCAGGCGAAGCAGATATGTCCCCAGGATGAGCATCCAACCACAAATTTCCCAGCTATACTGGGAATTGAAGAAGTCGTATTTGAAAAAGTTCATCTGATCTCAGTGATTAAGGGTAACTGGATTCCAAGGGCAACGAACAACGTTATGAACGCATAAACTGAGAAATTCACACATAATCTTATGGATCCCACGGGCCCATATTTCTACGTAAACAAGAGCCGAACCTTAACGTTAGACCTTATCGAAAGCCACGATTTCACTTTTCTCGCTGAATTCAAGCGAAAGTACGGCAGGCCGTTCCTCTGGGAATGTCGCAAGGAGGTTATCATATCGAAATTATTGTAGTTCTTCAGTCTCTGTTAAAGAACTCATACTCAAGGATACACTTCGACACGCTCTTTCAGCGAGAGTCAGTATGAAGGTTAAATAGAAACTCAGAAAGAACTTTTGCAGCACAAAATTCAAAGTTATTAGCTTCTCCCTATAAATAACAATTCCCTCCATACAGGAGAGCGGCCCCAAAAGTTTGGTTAATGATTGTCCCCAGTGTTTGAGCCTCAGTAAAATTTATCACGGAGTAGTTATAGATCGGGGACATCAGAGATAGGATGATCGACGAGCAAATCCCGAACAAAAAATAACTCTTCTTGGGTGAACGGCTATTACCCCGGGAGACAATCATACCCCCAATCTCACGGATAGTGAAATATCTCTTTTTACTACTTTTGCCCTCCCTTATGATACACCTCACTAGAAGTAACTCATAATCACGCCTTTTTCTACCGAGATTTGATCAATCTGTATTCACGCTAATATGGACTAACCTTGTCCTCACTATTTCTGCAATTCTCACCCGGCACCGGATTATCCGTAGCATTGGCATCCGGGGTGTCGTTGATTTCCTCAGAATCAGACTCTGTGGTCTCTATTTCGGAGACCATCAGTTCGTTCAGCAAAATCGGTGAATTTTTCTTTAAAATAAAAATTATGCTGGTACACCGAATCTGAGGGGAGGAACTGCCTTTGTTCTCGTTTTCTTTGGCTCCCTCATTTTCTTCCGAAGTTCTAACTGATTTAGAGGTCAACTCTGCCTCCACCTTCTTTGGAATATCCCGTTCGTGCACACTGAACAAGTTCTTGAGGTTAAATATTTGCTGCTTCAAACTGTTCGACTTGCTTGAATCTAAACGAATAAAGCCTCCCCCAACTCAACCATTTAAAGAGCCATTTATTAGGGGACTAAAGGTTAGCATTCACTAATACTTCTGGTCGAACAGCTGGGTTATTAGAATGGACAAGGTCACGAAAAGAGAAGACGACTGCAGTATGTGCTCTAATTCGCCGGTCTTTAAGCTTCCACAAGAAATGATACCGAATTGTTGGCCGAAAAATAAGTCTTCACTAAGGCGAGCAGGTTGACGGAGTAAAAGAGGAGCAATAGTATGAAGGGATACAACCCAATTTGACTAATCCACCATTTGTTGCTATAAAAGGGGAAGAGGGCATTCAGCACTCCACGCCTACAAATGGTCATGAAAGATCCTCTAGATTTCTTCTTACAGAATTTTTTCCCTATCAAATGCCTTGACTACTCAACCTTTGATTAGGTCGACGTCCACCACCCGATTTCTCATATTTTTCCAAATTTGAAGTCAGTGTCGTGAAAAATCATTTTATATATTTCATCGATTAAAAACATGAGATAAATTCTCAATTAATAACTGTAATAACCTGGTAATGACACGCACATCAATTCTGAATAGAATGAAGCAAAACATGAAAGTACGGAAATGAGGGTTTAAAGATTAACTCTGCTATTTTCTATAGAAATTAACTTCTTTTTGTTGGTTGAGTCAGTGACACATCTCAGTAATGCCTTTCACTCTGTCTGTCTACTCCGTTCTCCATTGCAACATTAACGAAAGTTGGATGAAAGAAACTAATAGAAAGGATGGTAAGCGAAGCCCGAAGTATTCACATGCTCATGAAATGCGGGAGTGCTTTTGAATAGCGAAATAACTTCTTTAATTCTTCCCAGTTAATTTGAAAAGTATTTAATGGTGTGCTGACATTTCATGAACTTTAAATTGTTCTTATCATTAACAATTAGCAAAATTAAAATATTATTTTTACAGCAGAGATCAGCCTTCATCAAATATTGCTATCCTACACGTGTAGCTTCGGACGATCTCCCAACTTTTCTAATTCTAGGACAGACTGAATTCCAACCGGGATTCTAAGTACATCTAACATTTTCTTTGTTCAGATCCTCAAGTATCTGATGTCTCCCGAGTCCTTAAACTCAACTATATTGACAAAAAAAGAAAGTCAACTTCATTGGACATCATGAAGCCAAGTCGACATTTAGTGAGAGAAATAAAATCAAAAATAAATATTTGTAAATTTTGATGAAATTTTTATAATTTAAAATTAGCAAACATTCAAATGCACTTGACCCTCGCAAATTGGCCAATTTTTAAATTGGGCACATTTTGAAAATTTTTCTAAGAAAAAATCTTATTCTTCTTAATAATTGGCCACAATTTTTAATACAAATTGGAAAAAATAAGAAATTGACTTTAAAGAATACGGTTTTTTAACAAAAATGGCTTGGACGACGTATCCGATGAGACGATCAGAAGTTTTTTCAATTTCTTCAAAAAGGTACAAAACAATTATTAAGCAAAGAAAAAGCAGTTAGGTATTAAATATATTTTTTTCATCATTTAAGGCATTTTCTTAAAAATTGTTCTTCAAAATTATTGAGTTTATTTTTTTCAAATCGGCCACAAAATTATAAGGAACTAAAACTGGTAAATGTGCGAGGGTCGATTGTACTTATAATTGAAATTATTTATTGTTTCACTAATTGTGTGTGGGTAAGTGTCACAAAATGTGTCATAATTATTTTAAATCAATGATAATAGCATTATTGATGAAAGCCTCTAACTATATATTAGTCTATCAATTTTTATAGCTTTATCAATGACCTTAATTGCACTATATTCTTGACAACCAGAAAACGGGTTGCCTCTTCTCTTCTCCGGGTCCAGCTCCAATTTAAGCCCAACCAAATACACCTGTCAGGTCTCTGGGATCATTCGCTCTTGACTGTGACGTTTTTGATAGCCACCAGTTGTTTTCACTCGAAGAGAACAGGAGTAAATAAATAAAAATAAATGCATTATAAAAATTAAGTCCACCTAAAAGTTCAATTTTATCAAAATGGAAGGCAAAAGGCATGAATGCTATGAAATTGCAAAATTACAAAGACCAAGGTAAAACCAAACTCTCGTGATCTCGACACATTGCAGCAGGCTGGAACGCGTCACCAGGGAGAGGTTTGTTTCCAGAGGAGTGACTGGTTCTATTTCAAAGTGCATCAGATGCCCTGTAGGTGGCACCAAAACTTACAGAGCTTATGAACCACATGACGCCACGCAATCATCTATCAAGGAGGAAAGGGTTGAGTAGGCGACTGACGTTTTGCAGAGCTCGCAAGACTACATTGAGGTGGATGGTCTTTAACAGCTCGCCTAAAATGGAGAGAAATTAATAAGTCCGAGGAAAAAGTTAATGGCGTCCTCATCCATTTTCCAAGTCGTTGACAGTGCCATGTTTATCCCGACCACACAAAAGATCACTCAAATGAGAGAATAAACTTATAACATTAAGTATTTTAGAGAACCCCAATCCAATGGGTGGAGGACAAAAGTTTAAACACTCGAAATATTTTTTTAAATAATTTAATTACTTCATATATTTTTTAATTTTTTTATTATTAATATTGATTTGATTTTTAAAAGTCAATTTCACTAGAATTCAGGTTACTGAGAACACCTGTGGTTTTATGGTCCCGTGGATTAACAAATTTTTGCTTAAAAACCACTGTGACCCTATAGAAGATGATACATTCGGTATAAAAGTCTTCACACGTTTAGATTCGCTACCATTCTGCCTTAGAATCATGTTAGAGTCTTGCTGCAGAAACTTTAATGGGAAGCAAATAAAGATTTCCGAGATATTAAAGTTCATTGACTGGCAAAGCAACGTCCAACCCCCCAACTATTTTCTGTTTAAGCCGGCGAGAGTTATGCTTAAGGATTTCACGTACTTTTTGGTTCAATTTCAGTGCCATTCCCATTATTTGCGACTTGGCCACAGTACGTGATCATGTGAATTCCAAAAGTGACCACAATACATGTGCACGTGTTAAACCGCAGTGTCTGGTAGACCTGTTTGTTGACCACTCCTTACAAACCGAGATCTCCATGTATGATATTATCCTCCATTCTAGTCCCGGAAATGGAAAATGCTCCAATTTTAAAATGTTCGGAGACACGTGCCCATTTCACAGGAAAGAGTGCTCCATGTTTACCTGGTAGTTTATATTTAGGTCGGACTCCATAAGGATTAACGAGGGAATGAATTCAAGAAATACAACGAGCATTATAAAATACTGAAGGTTTGTCGCTTTCACTAGGTTAGTGGGCTTCCGAGACATTCGACAACGTTACTACCTTCCCTCCTGGCCTGGGCACCCCCCATCACTTCAACGTGAAGTTCATGGCTCGATTTTGTGTCGAGACTAATAATCTGATGTATCCCGACAGTGTTGTTGGGACTGACAGTAATCTGTCCATACTTAATGGACTGGGGATCTTTAGCCTGAGTTGGTAGTCGACTAATTTTCCTAGCGTCCCCCTTCGCCGATTCAGGAAGCGCAGTTCTTGGCTTAGCTTTGAGTGTGACCGTCAATGAAATTGTCGGTGTCGGATTTTCGGTGATATAAGGCAGTATGTGAACTCCACGGACGTCGTCCTCGACATAATCCGCGTATTTTCCTGGGCTTTAAATCAGAGGTTAAGAGAAAGTGAAAGTTCGCTGAATTTTGTCGAATTCTTCGGTCCATCCGTGTCCAAGTTGACTGTGAATGAGAGAATGGTCATAGCAAACATGTGCAGCGAATTTGGCGCGGTTGTGGCCTACTTTCCACCAGACGACACCTTGATTGACTACTTTAGACCAATATGTAGTGATTGGTCCCATGGTAGTGGGACATGATGTGTGCAGTCGATTCTACGAGTATTTAAAGTCGGTCAAATTATTCCGATCGGACTCAGTAGGCACTTCAAATCCGCGTTTTTCCAGGGTTAGTCCTCTAAAAGTCATGCTTAGGTTATCGACGTCGACCTCAGCTCAATTCAGTCTTTTTGCAGTCTCAGAAAGCAGAAATCCCCCATGAATGAAATTAGACCCTTCATTTCACAGCACATCAGTCAGAATTTTAATATTGTAAGCTTGGGGGAGTACATTTTAGTGTGACTCTGGAAAATTGAGAGCCGAAGTTGTCTCCGCCTCCATAATGCATTACACCAACCATACAGTTTCCTCAGTGATGTTGGCTGCGGGTTTCGCTTCATTCGTGAAATTTAAGGACTGATGGCCAGGAATGCATTCGAAGCCGGGTTTTCAGTCAAATCCAACATAAAGTGTTGTTTGCTGCCGGGAAACTCACTGAGTGTCCCCTATCTTCTCTACAGTGGGACTTACGACTTTCTCACTAAGATTGGGTTTTCCGAATGATTATTCTTAGCTTCATGGTGGTCGGCTACGGATGTTCTGAGTGCATTCAGAATTACGAGAAGCTCAAGTCACAAGAGCCCGAAGATGTTTGTGTTGATGGATGATATTTAGGGAGGACTATTACGATTGGCTGTTTCCTCAAAGAATCACGAATCTCTGAAATCTGGCTCTGTCAACGATATACTACTAGTGTCCCCTCTTTATGTGGTTGCTTACGCACTTGTGGGGGATGCCTTGTTCGACTTTGACTCTCATCCACTCGGATTCCACCAGAAAACTAAGAATCCAGTTTTCCTTTCAGACATCTGGCCTTCTAGAAGCCAAATTAACGTATTTTTCGCTCTAAAACAAAGGAGACAATCAAATCCTCTATTAACCCCCAACTTTACACTCAAATGAGCAAGAAAATACAAGTAGAGTGAATAACCTAACTAGAATGGCTCTTTCCATTGGAATAATATCAAAACGGGTACAAGTCGTGATAGTCTCCTCTATGACTGGAATTCAGAGTCAAATTGTGTCCTCCCCACTCCATTTCTTTATAAGGTTTTCTGTTAGCTCAGCTTGAATAGGACTTTAAAAGTGGGAGCAAGTTAAAGAATATTTATAATGCACGTGCAATGTTGATGATGGGTGATGACGTGGTCTCTGGACTCATTGCTCCTGCGGGAAGTATTCCAAGAAATAGTCAAGCCTCCCAATTTTTACTTTCATATGGGTTGATGTTCATATAATGGTAGTCTCGCTCCTCGTGATCTTGGCTCCTATGGATTCTATCGTGGATCTCACGAAGTCATGGTTAGGGGGATGTTTTGTAATCCTAAACTGGATTGTCTGCTGAAAGGAGGTTCAAATTCCTTTGACAGTCGCACTTCCAGTCTTCAAGTTGTCCATTACCCAACTCTTGACACCCTTCCCCTTTATTTGGCGGCAGTAAGATATCAAAAGGAAGGGGTTCCTCTGATTATTTTTGCCGGACATAACTTTGGAAGTGGTACCCCCCGCGATTGGATGGCCAAAGGTCTCGTGATGCTCGTATGACTTATGTTTATCGTGAATAGGGTGTAAGGGTGGTAGTAGCTCGTTCCATCCCCGAATGGTACAGATTCGACCTAATTAGTGTCGGAGTAATCCCTCTATGCTTTCAGTCTGATTCGTCGTTGGAGACGCTAGAATTAGTTGGAAATGAAATTTACGATATTCGTTTTCCATTTGTCATCGAACCTTATTGTACTGTGAAAATTATGGTTTTACGGTGTTTTATTCCATTTAGGTCGACCAGGACAGTGGGTTTGACGTTACGCTTAATTGTGTGAATGATTTCGAAATCACTTTGTTGCATCATGGAGGGATTTTTCAACATTGCTTTCGAAACATCGCAAATTAATTTATTTTTATATTCTAACATGTTTTTTTCGGTAAATATATTTTATTTAATTTTAATAAATTTATGAATTTTTTTCAATACATGCTCACGAAATAAGGCTCTAAATGAATTAATTTTTTTAATATTAGATCTAAAAATAAAAAAATGAACAATGCCGAATTTGTAAATATCATTATAAATTTTTTTAAATAAAATTTTGAATTTTTTACCGGCTTGTGGTTATGAGTGATATACTTGTTATACGAAAATATTCAAAACTGAAAGACTACGAACTACCACATTCTGAAATGGAGTCAGTTGCCTTCCTTCAAGATGTTGGAATCTTCCCGAAAGAAAAGAAATGCCTTAAAAGACATTTGATGACCCTTCTCCATCAGCGTGAGAATACAACATGGGTGTGCGATAAAAGCGGGTGTCAAACTTATAGTTCTGTCATAAACGGTATGATAAGATAGTACTTTATTTTTAGGTACGTGGCTTGGAGGCAAGACAGTTTCGTTACAAACCTGTATTCGTTTCATATATACAAGTGCACATACACAGACTGTTGAGAAGTTCACATAAAAATTAAATAGGAAAATTTAGAATGTGGGGAAGCGCAAAATGCGGGAATAAAAGACAAAGAGGTACCGCGCGTCACTTCATGGGTTCATATTTTGCAGGTATTTAATACTCCGAGTTATTTTGTAGAATTTTTGTGGAAAAGGCAAATGAGCCATTTGGAAAACTCCTTCGGTGAATTAATAGATGCCGATCGTTTTTTAATTGATAATTATTCATGTAGAAGTTTTACCTCAACAATAAATCACTTCTATTGGATCAGCGGGAACGTCGGTTTTTTGTTAAGCCACCGGTTTCCTTCGCTTGAAGACCAGAAATAAATAAATCCTTAAATTTTTTCAAATTTTCCGGAATGTGATTCGACCAGAAAACTCAAGCACTTTTGATTTCTGGTTTCTACTGAGTCTATCATTTGGTCCAATCACTCAGAAGGAAGACAAAGCTTTCATCAGTCTTGAAGCGATGCAAGCGATAAAGGTGTGTCACTACTTAATTATCTAAGCAATTAACCACTGTGCTTGATAAAAGACGGTGAGATGATAGACATCACTGCGATGCCGTGTAGGTAAAAAAGTGATTTCTGCTAGATTCACCACGAGCTAAGACTTTCTTGAGCACTAACCAACACAAAGTTAAGGTATCGTTTGGCTGAAGATTTAAAATATAGAATGTAGTTGACAAATGAATTCTTTTTTAGTAGATCTTTTAAATAATTGGAATGGCTCCAGCATGATAGAGTCAGGGATCTTGCGGGAATATGAAAGAGAAAGCATAAAATGATTCTTCAGCAGATTAGCCCTCAGATTATGGTGAACGACTCTAAATGATAGACACAGCATTCCTTCTCATCTAGGTGAGTTGCTCCGTGCCACAGCCAAAGGGAAGATTCGGCTATTTTGATGTTTAAATCACTCAGACAGTGGAACAGGACTCTTGTAGTTGCTTTTCTGATATCTTAAATTAGACAGTTCATGTTCTTTTAGTAGGACGAGGCTGAGAATGTGAGCTTTATATCTTCGGCATAGAAATTCTGCGATAATGACCGTGTGTGTTTCATGATTTGATGACCCGCAGTTGTCTTTATAGGTCTCGTAGGAATTGGAGTAGCATCCGTTACTTTTTTGTGTAATAGATTCCAATTCCTCTTCTTCAAATCTAGTTTTCGATAAACACTTCTTTTTTTAGTTTTCGCAGACACAGAAGTGCTTGGTAAGCCTTTTTCTTCATTTTGGCTCCTTCAACATAATCTCCTCTTCATGACGCGAATGGTCAACATTGCTGATGCCACTCAATGTGCACTCCTGTTAAAAAAACTTTCTATAGTCTGAAATTCTCACGGCTTTTCACTTTCCCATAAAGAGACTTAAGCCGCGGGATTTACACCACCAAAGAATTTCTTCCAAAAATCCACGAGACTTTTCAAGATGTCTGATATCAGTACGTCGTCTGCATAAATAATTACGTTAGAACTAAGATTCCTGAGAGCCGAAAAATCTCTTATAAATATTTTAAAGAGCAGAGGACTCAAGCCTTGTGGCACTCCCCTCCTCAATCTCTTCAGAAGTAAATCCTCCACATTTCACAAATGAACTTCTCCCTGTCTGAAGATTCCTTAACCAATCGAGTAAAGGTTTTGGGATCTCAGCTGTGACTGACAAAAAGTGCGTCATTCCAAACACAATCGAAAGCCTTCAATATATCCAGACACACGAGACTCAGCTGATATTTGAAGTTCCCGGCCTTCTCAGTCTCAGAGTTCAAGATGAAAAAACAATCTCCACGTGATCTCCTTAGACGAAAGCCCCATTGTTCCTAGGTAATGGAGGACCTTAAAGGTAATTAGGACCCTCCTTGAATAGCTTTAAGCGCATCCCGTCCATTTCAGGAGCTTTATCTCAGCACTCCATAATAGTTTGTTTCACCCCTTCTTTAGTGATGATCTCCATGCCGCGTAGTCAAACACTACTCAGTGGGTCCATTATGAAGACAAATATCTGCAGTGACAGTCACCCTGTAGAATCACCCTCCTCATTCAGAATTCTCCAAATTGTTTCCAGTTGAAGTTCAATTTAATTTTTCACTTCGTGGCCAAGTTCTTTACGAAGGTCACAATCCAGTAAGGGAGTCCAGAGTTATCAAGTGCCCGATTCAAAAAGTCATGATACACTGAATCGAAGGCCTTATAACGTTCTGCTGGTTGATGCTTTGGTTTGATGTGCCCACTCCTAAGCCCCTTGGCACATCTTTCGTGTCCCCAATTGATTGTCACTGCTGGTATGCCTCAATATAGTCTGATCATTTTCTGTTCAAATTTCGTCACCAACTTGAAAAAATTGGGCATTTACGTAATTTGTCTTAAGTCCTTTGGGGTATGACACACGTCTTTCTTGGAAATAAGATTGGTGATTCCAGTTTGGAACCACTCATCTTGAGTATACTTTCCGTGTATTAACTTTGAGACCTCTTCACAAAGGTGGTCCTGAATTGATGTAAATTTTTTGAGGAAAAGTTGTACGCCCCATCACATCCGCTAGCTCTCCAGTTGGGAAAATGTTCAAGTACTTCCAGAATGCTTTCTTTGCTAAAGTCTGCAAATGTGTCTTGTGTTCCAGTCACTAGTTTTTTCATCCAAAATTTGTTCTCATTGCAAGCCTGTTCTTTCCAAATATTCTCCCAAAATAAAAGACACTGGCTTTCGCTGAACAAAAATTGAGAATTCTCTTGCTCCTCGTACTCTCATCGTCTTCTTGAGTACAACGGATTGGATGTATGTTCTGGTTGATAAATCTATTGCAATGGCTCGCAAGTGAGATTTATTTAAAAAAATTATTTAAAAAAATTATAAATTTTCCGATATTTATATTATTCATTTTTAGATGCCATATCTTTTTTAGCGTGGCATCATGCGGTTCACCTGTTGTTGTGGTGCCGCTCAGTGAAGTCAGTTCACCGTTCGACTTTCCTTACGATCTTCAGAAGGGTCGCCTACCAAGTTCCCCGTTTTCTCTTTACTACTTCTGTCTGTTGATGTAGTACCTAATCCACAGTGATTATTCTACAATTAAATGTAAATGGAATCTGCAATAGAGTGTTGAAACTACGATCCCTCTTATTTCACTTGAAAGTGGACATTGCCTTCATTCAAGAATCGAAGCTCTCTAGAAAATACCTAACACCTTGTTTTCCTGGATATCGTGTACTTCACAAGGACCGAACAAGAAGTCTCGGACGATGATTATTGACTATCGTTAAGAATGGACTTAAAATTACGGATGTCACCCCTTTTGTATCCTCTCTCTGCGAAGGGGATTTTATTCTGGAACAGATTTCTATTAGTTTCCTGTTCTCCGACGAGATGCTTATAACTGTGCAATGTCTATATACCGCCTCAGGGGTCATGTACTACTTCCTACATCCCCAACCTATTGAGATTGTGTGGACTAAAGGATCTGCGACTATGCGGAGACTTAAATACCAAACATCCACTCTGTGATAAACACAGACACAAGTGAAATCAGCTTGTTGGTTGACTATGCCACAAGAAGACAAACACCTTCTAGTAAACGCACGTTCATATGAAGGCTCGACGACTGTCCTTTACCCTGAAAAAACATGCCATTAAATACAAGAATGCCAAAAATCACGAATTTGAGAAAATCAGAGGCGACTGAAAGGCTGATTTCCCAACCGGAGACTACTGAGAGATATCAACAATACATTCAGACTCATATGCAGGACGTATTGGTGGATACCTCGTTAAAGAAGCCTGGAAACGCACAAAGGACACCATCAACGAAGCTGCTGAGGCATGTCTTGGCAAAAGGGAGAATAGTAAAATGCACCTGAAGGCTATTCATCCAGATGTTCCTAAGTTTGCAAACAGTCTAAAAGAATAAATATGAGAAAATCAATTGCCACCGACGCTAATACGATAGAAGCCCTTCAGGGCGAAAGGCAACGTGTCAGAAGAAAAATAAAGGGTCGGAACAAGAAGCTTTTCATAGAAGAAATAGCTTCCTGTATATAAGTAAACAAAGTGAAAGACAACGCACAGGTGTACGTCGCTGCCCGTTTGCTGCGGCGAACAAACCGAAGTCGACTAACCATAAAAGACGAGAACGGTAAGCTAATACTGAACACCAAAGAACAAACTGAAGTCATCGCGGCTCACTTTGAGAAGCTTTTCAACATCAAAACCATAGAAATCCACCCATTTGATGGAAGGCCAAGACCCCTTGAGATACCAATCACGGCCGAGGAAATCAAAACGGCCTGCCGAAAACTCAAGAATAACAGAAGCCCCGGACCAGATGCGATAAACCCAGAACTACTGAAATACGGCCCTGACCTCCTTTTTGAAAAAATCGCTACACTACTAAATGAAATTTCAACTAACTCAACTCTACTCTGCTGGTACGGGACTACTAATCCCCATACAAAAAACCAACAAAAACAGAGGACCGATCGAAAATTAGCGACCTATCATACTACTAAATTCATTACGCAAAGTCTTGGAAAACATTGTGCTTGAACGAATAAAAGGATCCGCTTACAAATACCTACCAGATAGTCAGAGTGGTTTTCGAGAAGGGAGATCTACAGCTGATGCGGTATGGAGTCACAGATGGAGGTGTGCAACATATCAAATATACCGTAACGCCACCAATATTTTGGGAATTGAATTATCAAGAGCTTTTTGATACGGTTAACAGGAACAATTTAATGGAGGTACTGAGCGAATTTCTTGATGAGTCGAGTCTAAGGATGACCCAAATTCTACTTTCTAACACTGAGCTCCTTGTGAGAGTCGGAAAGACCCATTCAAGAAAATTTGAAACAAACACGGGCACTCCACAGGAGACTCTCTTTCTCCTCTACTATTCACAATTTTTTTGGAAGCCGCTATGAGGGAACTTAGACCGTTATATCAAGGAAAGTACTGGAAGTACTGGAATCCCGATGGAAGCTCTTCGGACACGTGCTGAGGATGGAATTAACATCCCCACCTAACATATCTATGGAAACATACTATGTTAGTCAAGAAGGCCGCTATCGTGGAAGACCAAGAACAACACTGCCAATAGTCTTATAAAAAGACCTGGTCAATATCAAAAAAATCTAGTAAATGCCGACGACCTGGACAACATGAGAGCCTTGGCTAGGAACAGGGGAGCATGGAAAAGGATGACATCTAACCTTGTTTCTTTTGCTGCACATGATTAGTATGGCTCTCGTGAGTGCTTATAATAATAATCCCTAATGTGGTCCCACAAGGCTCCTCTCTGCCTTCTCAATTATTTAACTAATTTCTACAGGATTTGCCTACAATCAAACATCAGGAGACTATGTTTTATCATATGCGGATGACCTGGTTTTCGCTAAAGGGACAAATCTCAATCCAGTGCTGTGGCCGTGGTTCAGTCACACCTCAACCAAGGTGTTTGACTGGCTATCCAAGAATTTGTTATCTTTGTCGCATCAAAGTCTCAGTTCATCCTTTTTACAACGGACAGAAGATTTAAAGGAGTTGAGATATTCCTCGGAAACATTCTCATCCCGCGAGTGCAGAACATCCTTGTAGTGACATTCGACTCTTATGACGTTATCCAGTCATACAGAGGAAGTGTTACAATGGGTCTTCGAAAATGGAACGTCTTAAAAAATTGTGCTGACGGTTGAATATGCTTGTTCTGGCTGGAGAATCGATATTCCTTCTACTAGGATGGAGCATATGAACTCTCTCAGACGTAAGATCATGAAGCATATGCAATCAGACTCCACATCCATCCCCAATCTCTTTTAAGAGGAGGCGACGATATGTGACCAGGGCTTCCTACAAATGTGCGATGAGCTAAAAAGCCAATTCAGAAAAAGGCAAAGGAATTTAGATCGGCATTAAAAAAAGTGCATTCCGATAGAATTCCTCTGCAGAAATAAAAGAAGACACTTCAGGACACTTCAGGAACGCTGTTGCTTCACCAGTGGAGCATTCGAGAGAATTCGAGAGATGCTGGAGGCTGGGATCACTTAAATATCGAGTTAATTCTTTCTTTCTTGGTGGTCTTTGGGTTTTAAAGCAATAATAAGTGCAATTTTTAGAAATTTTAGTTGTCATAAAAATTGTCCTAATTATGAGAGTGCATAATCTAGCTAATTGGAGCACTTAATTGGCTTTGAAAAAATGATGATACATCATTTAACCCTTTCTATTATACCTTGTTGTTATTGTAACTAGTTTTTTAAATCAATCTTTAATATTTAAGAGCAATAAGGAATAGAATTAATGTATTATTCAAAATACGTAATAAAATTGAATAAATGACTTAAATTGAATAAATTAACCAAATCTTATTTCTAACCAAAAACCCCTATATCCCATAGTCATGTTAGTATTTATTAATTACGCTTGCGACACCAGCCATACACGTTGGTTGAGTTTCTTATTGCACTACACACTGAAATAATATTTATAATTACAAATGCGATTTGCTGGGTTGTGGTTTTTTCTAATAATATTAATATCAAACAAATACAGTCCATCAATTGTCAATATTAATCCCATCTGAACAGCTAGATATATACCTAAACTAAATATAATTCTATACGCTTTTGGATTGTTCATTGGATCAGTACATAATGCAAGCATACTAATTTAATATTAAAAATACGAATATAATGCAACTTGATAGGTGCAGCTATCCTAAATGATTGTATAATGGAATCAATAGGAAAATAACTATAAATTAATAGTATAACATACACACGTTCAAGATTTATTAATGTTTTTGCAAAATCGATATGTATAAATTAAGTCTGACACAATTTTGAAAATATCTATCAATTTAAAATATATAAAACATTATGTAATTGATACAGGGAATGTATTTGAAAAAATAGTTGTAATACTATTATCACTTGGCAAAACTATAAATGATTTATAATGCAATACAATCGTTTAACATTCATTTGATTAAATGAAAAAATATTTGTGAGAAGAAAAGTAATGTTACTTGCAACAAGAGAAGATATCTCTGAATTGTAGCTAAGTTCAGGATTTATGCCAAATTCACACTTTATCCACATTCTGTGATAATAAATAATTTTAAATATTACAAAATGCCACCACGGTTTTCTTGATCGTTACATAGATTGACCATTATTGATTGATGAAACATTACAGTAAAGAAATAGAATAGTACATCTGAATTATTACATCAATTTACGAAATCTGTGCTTATAAGCCTACTAATTAATTCATATTTCACCGGCCATAGCGTCGACTTTGCGCTGACACTAGTGCTTAGATTAGAAAATAATTCTTCCAATATAACCTACCCAACCAACAGCTTATCAGTTTCCCTAATAATAGCACATCTATAATCTCAAAGAACGTTCGCTCGTTATTTTACATTACCCATATGATTACACCATATGCTCTAAGACAGTGCTTCTTAACAAGGAACGATTTCTACTCGTTCGGGTAATACTAAAAACAAAAGGATAAAAGTCACATCACCAATAAATACCTCAATCGACAATATTCTGACTTTTTTATTTATATAAAGTAAAAGATTTAAAATAGTGATTTTTTCTACAAGTTCTTGAGAATTGGATGAATCTTGTTGATCAGTTTGACGACGACTAACTGGAGATTTATAGAAAACGAATTTTGGTTAAGAATCATGAATGACCAACAATTTAAATTAACCTAATTTCACTTCAATATTGTTGTGGTAAATCAGATGATTTTTCTGTTGCATATTAATTTTTAATGGTGCTTTAGATTGTTACTTGATTTTATTTCTAAGATATTTATAGATCTTGGTAATTGGCTCTTTTCCTATTCGTACTATTTGTTCTATTGTTTTTGAAAGGCAAATAAGAAAATCATCTCTAAATGGAAGTATCACCTTCTTTATATTCTTCATTTTGGAAAGGCTATTTTTTAATTAAGGTTAACAATAAGGAAATTTGATGCTTTTTTGAATATTCTGAATTAATTAACACAATTTTATATTTTGAAAATTACTTTATTTATTAAATAAAACTTAGATATCTCAAATCTTCCATATTTGTTGATAGCGAAGATTTTACTTTAAGGCTACGAAATTCTACAGAAGTTTTCCGGGTCAATGATAAGACCAACCATTTTACGTCTTATGTGATGTAAAGTTAAAGCCTACTACTAATGATGTAGTATGTGGTGATTTAGTAATAGTGCTGAGAAGCAAAACCAATAAAAATCCCAATCACAGTGGAAGAGGTGGAATTAGCGATAAATAAACTGAAGAACGACAAGAGTGCTGGGCCAAACAACAGAAGCCCTGAGGTCCTAAAATATGGCAAAAAAACATAGCAACACAATTGCAAAAACCCTAAATGACATCTTTGAAACTAATACCGATCTAGGACTTGGAAATGGATTATTAATACCCATACAAAACCCGATCAAATCATAGAGACCAGTAAAAAATCTCACCCCGATAATAATTCTGAATTCGATACGCAAGGTGCTGGCGAACATTGCACTAAGCCGGATAAAGGGTCTGGCGGATCTATACCTGCCAGCAAATCAACGTGGGTTCCGAAGTGGGAGGTCTACGGCAGACATTGTATGGACCCACAGATGGCGCTGCGCAACGCACCAAAGATTCAAGAGGGCAAGAACGCAACGACCGTGTTGAGAATAGATCTCTCCAGAGCATTCACTCAATTAACAGACAGAAACTGATGAATGTGCGTGAGCAAATATTGGTGAATCGTCGGTTAGGAAAATCAGACTACTACTTGCAAACACAAGACTATCTGTGAGGACAGAAAGAGCAACTTTCCGCATTTTTAAAACATCGATTGGGACACCCCAGGGTCCAATATAACCTTCCCAACCAACAACTTATCAGTTTCCCTAATAATAGCACATCTATAATCTCAAAGAACGTTCGCTCGTTATTTTACATTACCCATATGATTACACCACATGCTCTAAGACAGTGCTTCTTAACAAGGAACGATTTCTACTCGTTCGGGTAATACTGAAAACAAAAGGATAAAAGTCACATCACCAATAAATACCTCAATCGACAATATTCTGACTTTTTTATTTATATAAAGTAAAAGATTTAAAATAGTGATTTTTTCTACAAGTTCTTGAGAATTGGATGAATCTTGTTGATCAGTTTGACGACGACTAACTGGACATTTATAGAAAGCGAATTTTGGTTAAGAATCATGAGTGACCAACAATTTAAATTGACCTAATTTCACTTCAATATTGTTGTGGTAAATCAGATGATTTTTCTGTTGCATATTAATTTTTAATGGTGCTTTAGATTGTTACTTGATTTTATTTCTGAGATATTTATAGATCTTGGTAATTGGCTCTTTTCCTATTCGTACTATTCGTTCTATTGTTTTTGAAAGGCAAATAAGATAATCATCTCCAAATGGAAGTATCACCTTCTTTATATTCTTCATATTGGAAGGGCTATTTTTTAATTAAGGTTAACAACAAGGAAATTTGATGCTTTTTTGAATATTCTGAATTAATTAACACAATTTTATATTTTGAAAATTACTTTATTTATTAAATAAAACTTAGATATCTCAAATCTTCCATATTTGTTGATAGCGAAGATTTTACTTTAAGGCTACGAAATTCTACAGAAGTTTTCCGGCTCAGTGATAAGACCAACCATTTTACGTCTTATGTGATGTAAAGTTAAAGCCTACTACTAATAATGTAGTATGTGGTGATTTAGTAATAGTGCTGAGAAGCAAAGGCACTAAAAATCCCAATCACAGTGGAAGAGGTGGAATTAGCGATAAATAAACTGAAGAACGACAAGAGTCCTGGGCCGGACAACAGAAGCCCTGAGGTCCTAAAATATGGGCAAAAAAACATAGCAACACAATTGCAAAAACCCTAAATGACATCTTTGAAACTAATACCGATCTAGGAATTGTAAATAGATTATTAATACCCATACAAAACCGATCAAATCATAGAGACCAGTAAAAAATCTCACCCCGATAATAATTCTGAATTCGATACGCAAGGTGCTGGCAAACATTGCACTAAGCCGGATAAAGGTTCTGGCGGATCTATACTTACCAGCAAGTCAAAGTGGGTTCCGAGAAGGGAGGTCTAGGGCAGACATTGTATGGAGCCATAGATTGCGCTGAGCAACGCACAAAAGGTTCAAGATCGCAAGAGCGCAACGATCGTGTTGGGAATAGATCTCTCCAGAGCATTCGACTCAATAAACAAACAGAAATTGATGAATGAACTTGAGCTAATATTGGATGAATCGTCGGTTAGGATAATCAGACTACTACTTGCGAGCACAAGACTATCTGTGAGTACAGAAAGAGCAACTTCCCGCAGTTTCAAAACAACGATTGGGACACCCCAGGGTGATTCCCTCTCCTATTTACTATTTACTATATACGTTGAATCTGCACTCCGCGACCTCCGTAAATGCTATATAGGAGACATAGAAAAGACATTTTATGCGGATGATGTGGATTTCGTATCACGGGACGCGACCGCACTCCAACATCTACTAGAAAATGCACCTACGGAACTTGAGAAATGGTTTCTCAGCATAAATGTAAACAAAACTGAAATTATTGAAATCAAAAGAGAAGACAATATTACTCATGGAAGATGGAGACGTACTAATAAGCTCGGCTCCCTACTAAGAGACGCTGAAGATGTACTAAGAAGGAAAACACTGGCAAATGCGGCAATGGCTAAACTTAAGAAAGGATGGCTAAGGGCCAAAGGACTTGGAATTGATATCAGAAGCAGGCTTTACAACACGATTGTGAAATTGATCCTACTGTACAACGCTGGGACATGGGGAAATTCCTTCAACAAACTATTGAAACTGGATTCGTTCCATAGAAAGCAACCAAAAAGCTTACTCGGAATGGAGTGGCAACGTAGAATATCAACCACTGGTATCTACAACAAGTGTATGTGTTCTTACATCAGCAAGGATGTGATAGATGTTCGGTGGAGGTTATTTGAGCATGTAATAAAAATAAACCCGTACGCACCTTCTAACAAAGCGATGGAAGATTACTTTGACAGTTCCGACAAACCCTTCCGCGGACGACCTAGATCGACACTTCCGACTGCCTTAAACCGAGACTTAAATCGTGTGAGAAATAATTTAAAGACGGGGGACGACCTGGACGAATTGAGATCACTCGCATTCGACAGAAGAAGATGGAATAGACTAACTATAAATATTGTTTCTTTGAGTGTTGCACATGCGGGGCTATAATCATTATGGCTTTAGTGAAAGTGCCACAATAATGATAATCCCTGACCTATAAAGCAAAGGAATATAAATTTCTCGTTATATCCCAATTATGATCCAGTTAGTTAGGTACCCCGTTTTCACTAACTTGTAGGAGGGCACGCTATTAAATANATAAAACTTAGATATCTCAAATCTTCCATATTTGTTGATAGCGAAGATTTTACTTTAAGGCTACGAAATTCTACAGAAGTTTTCCGGCTCAGTGATAAGACCAACCATTTTACGTCTTATGTGATGTAAAGTTAAAACCTACTACTAATGATGTAGTATGTGGTGATTTAGTAATAGTGCTGAGAAGCAAAGGCACTAAAAATCCCAATCACAGTGGAAGAGGTGGAATTAGCGATAAATAAACTGAAGAACGACAAGAGTGCTGGACTACTACTTGCAAACACAAGACTATCTGTGAGGACAGAAAGAGCAACTTTCCGCAGTTTCAAAACAACGATTGGGACACCCCAGGGTGATTCCCTCTCCTATTTACTATTTACCATATACCTTGAATCTGCACTCCGCGACCTCCGTAAATGCTATATAGGAGACATAGAAAAGATATTTTATGCGGATGATGTGGATTTTGTATCACGGGACTTGACCGCACTCCAACATCTACTAGAAAATGCACCTACAGTCTTGAGAAATGGTTTCTCAGCGTAAATGTTCACAAAACTGAAATTACGGAAATCAAAAGAAAAGACGATATTATTCATGAAAGATGGAGACGTACTAATAAGCTCGGCTCCCTACTAAGAGACGCTGAAGATGTACTAAGAAGGAAAACACTGGCAAATGCGGCAATGGCTAAACTTAAGAAAGGATGGCTAAGGGCCAAAGGACTTGGAATTGACATCAGAAGCAGGCTTTACAACACGATTGTGAAACCGATCCAACTGTACAACGCTAGGACATAGGGAAATTCCTTCAACGAACTATTGAAACTGGATTCGTTCCATAGAAAGCAACTAAGAAGCTTACTCGTGATGGAGTGGCAACGTAGAATATCAACCACTGGTATCTACAACAAGTGTATGTGTTCTTACATCAGCAAGGATGTGATAGATGTTCGGTGGAGGTTATTTGAGCATGTAATAAAAATAAACCCGTACGCACCCGCTAACAAAGCGATTGAAGATTACTTTGACAGTTCCGACAAACCCTTCCGCGGACGACCTAGATCGACACTTCCGACTGCCTCAAAAAATATCTAAATCGTGTGAGAAAAAAATCTAAAGACGGAGGATGACCTGGACGAATTGAGATCACTCGCATTCGACAGAGGAAGATGGAAAAGACTAACTATAAATATTGTTTCTTTGATTGTTGCACATGCGGGGCTATAATCATTATGGCTTTCGTGAAAGTGCCACAATAATGATAATCCCTGACCTATAAAGCAAAGGAATAAAAATTTCTCGTTATATCCCAATTATGATAAAGTTAGTTAGGTACCCCGCTTTCACTAACTTGTAGGAGGGCAGCGCTATTAAATACATTATGGCTTTCGTGAAAGTGCCACAATAATGATAATCCCTGACCTATAAAGCAAAGGAATAAAAATTTCTCGTTATATCCCAATTATGATCCAGTTAGTTAGGTACCCCGCTTTCACTAACTTGTAGGAGGGCAGCGCTATTAAATAAGACGCAGTAAATGAAGGTGGATTGCATAGATCGTTCTGTCGCGGAATTGTAGACTAACATTGCGCTAATTCATGACATTTAAGGTCGAAACCAGAGGAGCATACACCAAAGATGCCCCAACAAACTAAAGGAGAAAGTAAACCGGTAACTTCTGGAGGGCGACGTGTAGGTAGCCTTACGGATTATCACGTCAGATGATACAGTATTGTCTTGTACCCCCGAGGTCCTAAATACCTTAATTCTGAAGCACCCTAATGCACCGA